>SCHK01437606.1:0-11559 GCA_004124795.1 Poropuntius huangchuchieni | reverse complement strand
GCATTGCTAAGGACTTCATTTGGACAACTTTAAAAGGTGATGTTCTCAATATTTAGATTTTTTGCACCCTTTGATTCCAGATTTTCAAATAGTTGCTAAATATCATACTATCCTTTTTGTTTAACGGACCATACATCAATGGAAAGCTTATTTATGATGTATAAATCATCATTAAGTATGATTGGTTTTGTGGTCCAGGGTCACATTTGGTGTTGGTGTATTTTAGTAAAAAAGGATTTCATTAGTTCAAATGATTATCAAATAGGTAGCACTTTTGCTTTAAACACACAGGGACGTCCGGGAATAGGACTGTAAAAAGGGTTTTTAAATCAAAAGATCACTTACACAAATGTGTTTCCTCTAGCAGTGATTTTGTATGTTGCTTTCAAACATCCAGATCTAATACCTCCTAAATCAGAATCCTGTTTGTCATTCATTTAGTCCATTAAACTAAAATAAGAATATCATTATATTTTATAATTGCTGTGAGGTAAGTGAACACAATAATACCACACTTACATGGTCTACTATATAATGAAGATGAGGATAAATAGGCGAGGATATACAGCATATATTTTGTCATATAAATGTCAGTTTAGGGAGAAGTGTCACGTATTTATGATGATATATGTATTATTTTGCTGCCCTTACAAAATGAGTATTCTTGAAGTTAATTTTTATTAAATAAACATAAATAAAGTTCCAGTTTATATATAATGTAGCAAGCATGCTAATTTGAATGTACAGTACTAGTAGCTTACTTGTAAGTATACTATTTTAATACTTGGAATCCCTGCCGGTACCAAGACTCAAACCCACAACCATTAAGTTACAAGTTTGACTCTCTAACTATAAGGCCATGACTTCCCATCCTGAAACTGAGGTGATGGGATCATAGTAAGATGAACTTGAATTGTGTCTTGTTTATTGAGTACGCAGGATAACTTGTAATATTACAATAATCCAGTCTGACATACTGTACGCTGTCGGTGCGGTGTGAATTGGCCTTAAGATGGAAGAAGGCTGTTTTTATAACATGGAATGTGATTTTTTTTAACATTAACTAAAATGTTTCTCAGTTATTATTTAGTTTTTAGTTAGCCTAATTGTTGTATGTGTTATAATCACATTTTTAATGTTGTAGAGTTCATTTTCAGCAATATTCTGTGTAATTTTTAATTTTACGCATTTATTAAGTAAACTCATTAATTTTACTCATATACAAACGTACCGGCGATGCGTGATCAATGCACTCTGTCAACACTGTACGTCTGTGTTCGACGTTTGCTGTGAAAATATGTTTTAAAAAAAGTTGTTTACATGTTAAAGGCTATCTTTCAATTTATTTATTTATCAGTATTAACCACTTCGAGGGGGTCCCAAAATACAACATATCACAATCACAAAATAATAACATAAAACAAAACACAAATTGACAAAACATCCATAAACAACACTATATGTTTTATATTGTATGTTGTTGAATATGTTTGCCTGTTGTTTGATTATAAAGTGTTAATAAACAATAAATATGTGTGTGTGTGTGTTTATACACGCATACATACATATGTTTTTATAATTTCTAATTAAGATACACATTATCTTATATATTTGTGTACAAATAGCACAATTAAATAAACTTTGTTTTTGTAAGGGTTGTTTTGTTTTGTAATTGTTTGCTTATATTTTGTGAGGCTGTTTACTGGTAGGTTCTGGCAACTTATTTCTAAAACCACAAGTTGGCATGTGCTAGCTGAAAATGTTACAATGTTTGCCAGAGACAGACAGACAGACAGACAGCGGCGCTCACGTGCTCTCAGTCTGACACGTGCCGCTCAGTAATGACACGATCACAACAAACAGGAGCGCGTGCCTGACCCTAGTGACCTTACGACGACCTCGGTCAAGCGTGGGCCAGGTGTTCAGTGCCCCAGACAGGCCGCATTCCTGTCTGGAATCTGCTATAAATAGTTCGGGGTGATGATGGGTGACACACACCTGCCTCAAACTGGACATGATGCAGTCCTCCTCTCTGACCGAGCGCGAGAAGAGCATCCCCGCAGCCGACGGCTGTTTCCTGATGTGGCGGGACTACATGGACCTCCGCAGGACCCTGTCTCAGCTGCTGCAGCAGCACCGCGACGGAGCACAAGCCGTAGATGTCCGCGGGACGCCCCCGGAGGGTTTCGTGAGAACCGGCTCCAGCAGCAGCGTCTCCAGCACCTCCGCCTCCTCCAGCCGCGACCTGCGCCCGCCGCGGGACTCCTGCGGATTCTGCCGACAAAACGGAGAGACGCCGATGGTGTACATGAGCCACAGACTGAAAGCCCGAGACGGTCGGATCCTCTGCCCGATCCTGAGGAGCTACGTGTGTCCGTTCTGCTCCGCCACCGGAGACTGGGCGCACACCCGCCACTACTGTCCCCGGAGAAACACACCGAAGACCGGCGACGCGTGATCAATGCTCTCTGTCAATACTGTACGTCTGTGTTCGACGTTTGTTGTGAAAATATGTTCAGAAAAAGTTGTTTACATGTTAATGGTTGAAACGTGTTTTTATGGTTCATTTAAAAATAAAAATATTTTTCTATCGCATCAAAAACAGGTTTTGTTATTTGAATTGTACTATTTGAATCCGTTTGTCGTTGATATGGTTTTGCGTTTAGTTGACAGACATGATGTTAATGTATGAATTAAAACCACAAAATTAACACCTGCTGTATGTAAAATTAAACAGTTTTAGGTTTCCAAATTTTAGAGATTTAACAGGCTTCAATTTAACATCTGATGTAAATGAACAGGTTACTTTACAATTTGTGCATCAGTTTAAGAAAATAATTGTCTCTTAAATCCATCTGTCAATTTAACAATTGGTCAACTGGAAAACTTTTTCAGGTGTTTGATTCTTTGATTTTAAAAAACATGCTAAATTTTTTGAAGAGTTTAACTGATGTTAAAGGAATTTGTACTTTCCGAAGTAATATTATAATTTTAAAATATTTTGGCCATGCTGTTTGTACTGTAGGTGGTGCTATAAACCAACGGTATGTTATGCGCCGTTCAAACTAACGTGAAGAAGAAGAGCATGGCGGTGCGGGAAACATGAACACGGTAAATGTTTGTACTTGTGTGTGTCGCTGAACGTTAAATATTTATATATTCAACAGATACTGGGACGATTGATGCTTTTAGTAGCTGCTGTCGATTCGTGTCGAATTTAATTATACTTATTATGATACTATAATACTACTGTATAATACGATGTCTAGATAACTTAGTGGTTGTATTACTTGGTTTTCAGGTAGTTTACGGATATATTTATATTTGACAAATGTCAAATATAAACACTTTCTCAACTTTACTGGGCAATTGTTAGTTAGCTGGTTTTCTAGTAGTTGTCTTTACTTCGTAATTAAATCCACATTTATAGAAATGTAAAAGGAAGATAATAAAGACAAATCATTACATAATAATGTAACGTAATGATATAATTACAGATCCCCAGACAAGCTTAACTCCAACAAGTTTAACTCCTCCTTTAACATTTTCACATAATAAAAAAATTAAATTAAATCTGCAATGTATATTTTCTGTATTAAAGTTGCGTTGTAATATCCTTTGAAAATGTAAATATATGTATAATATATATTTGTCTGTAAACTGATGCTTATGTACCCTCTCTTGTTGAGGTATGTGAAATGTTTTTGTTGTATAGTGGGATATGGCACTGTAGATGCTACTTGTTGACAATAAAGCGTTAAAAAACCTTTCAAAGTTAAAAATCATTTACAGTAATTCTTATGTTAAGATATCTGAAACGTGTGTATGTGTTTAGTTTTCAGGTGCATTATGGGCTCATCTTTGCTTTCTGTTGCTGAGCAGCTTTTGAAAGACCTTCAGAGAACTTACTCGGAAACAAACCAGAGTAAGTTTAAAACTCACACACTCACTGATGTTTTGTCAGCTAAATGAAGCAATTGGAGAATGAAACATTAAGTAACATTTGCAGCTGAAAAGCAGCAATTATCAATTATCTCATCAGTCTCCACGAACTCACACTGTACAATGGGCTCCAGAAATCTCTAATCACTAGTGAAGATGTGCATACTGTATATTGTGCAAATTATATTTTTAGCATTAACTAATACCAATTGTACTTACTAGAACAATTTTTTTAGTTTTAATGTTAGAGATGTTTAGCTTCAATAGTGTATAGTATACTGTAGGGTTAATATTTGGTCTGATACTGATATGTACGCATATTGTGCTTCAGTGGCAGCAAGAACATTTTGACCTAAAAAAAACCTTTTTTGTTTTAGTTTCTGAAACTTGTTTTTTTTCTGGATTAAAGATTTTCAATGTGTTCTCAGACATTTGTACCCCATGTGTCTCATACAATATATTTAGTGATTAACATTTTCATTGATTCTCAGGTAAATTCCAGAATAGACACAAACTCTGTACAGAATCAACATTTTACCCTATTAACAAACCCATCCCAAACTAGTCCCCAGCTATGGCTTTTAAGGTCACAGCTTGGCTATAATTAAAAACAATCAAAACATCCTATAATAATGAGAAAATTAAGTAAAATGAAAAAATCACATTTGCACTGGCACAATCAGCATGTTTCTCAGACACAGATATTACTGTCCCATTTGGACCATTTTTTATAGCATAGGTTTTGCTTGTCCGGCTGCTGAAGACATTTTTTTTTTTCTAAATGCAGCCACTCTGGCTTAAACAACAGACATGTAATTAACATAAAAAAAAAAAGTTTAGGCCTAATAATAAAAACTGCATCTGTGGAAGTGAACAGTAAAGTCGGTGTACATTTTGAATCTTTAAAAATTACATTACAAATGGCTGCAATTTCTATTACTGACACCAGATGGTACACTAATACCAGTTGCATGTATTTTTCGCTCCACTTCTGCAGTTTTTGATGGCTTAAACAGACAACATGTCCTGCGGAGTGGTGTTCAAGTTACTTATGGTCCATGGTGATGAGGTTGCCTTTTGCATAGGGTTTGAAGTATAGAAATTTATGTTCATATTTATTCCTACAGCATCATGCTCCTCAGAGCCTGTTGCGTAATGAGATGTTCAGTAGTCCAAAGCCTTGCATCAAATAATTGTGTTAAAATGTTAATAATATATTCATTGAGTTATTGTGAAATCCTTATGTGTGCAGACAAGACTTAATGGAGAACATCTGGATAAGAGAAATTACATTATTCTCTAGGAATTTTGATGTCAAACGACGCCAGAGAGAAATATCAAGGGAGTAATGATGGCTGTAGTGTTTTTGAGATTGAGATGTCGTTTCAATTTGTGCTTGTTTGGGTCTTTCTCCAGAGAACCGTGGTGACCACAATAAACAACCAAAATAGGCTGTTTTGCATGACTGATAATTAGTTATTGCTGTTATTATGTTTAACGTGTATTTAGCAGTTATTTTTCCCAGATGTTACATTTCATGTACTCATATATGTTGCTTTTGTGCATTAAAAACATGCTTTGTGCTTTTTCATTTTTCAGTTTTATAAAATACTATTAACTAATATTATCCCTTTTTCTCTTTCTTATAGTACCAGATGACCTACTAATAGCGTAAGTACCCCCCCCCATCTCCTCCTCCTTCTTAAGTTACATTTACATACTGTGAGATTTGGCCTTGAACTACAGACTGGTAAATATTTTGAATGCTCTTGACCTGAAGTTGAGGAGGGTCAATTATTGCAGATGTGTGTATTACTGCCTCTGAACACTGTACAGAAACCAGCGCTTACCTCTTAACTGCCGGATGAGCTCAGCACAGGCTTTATCAAGCACATATGTATGCCTTTACCCAGCGCTCGCTTTCTAGACGTCATTGACTGAATAAATCATGATGTTAAAAGTGTCCTCAAACCCACAATGACAGTCATCAGGCTGCCATTGAGGGAAGCACTAAGACACAGTAATTACTCTACTCTGGGAATCACATTCCTCCTTAACTGGCTGTTCACATCACAGGTCAGCACTTTTTGCTTTATTGAGCAATTGATTGTGGTTTTAGTGTCATCATCGCGTTGTGTGTTCACTTGGGTCTGCTTCTCTCTGAGACATGCTGTGAATGTGGCTGGATGACTTTCAGATAATGCAGTTTCATACTTCCACTTTAGAGTGTAGTGCTATAGGCTTGATGTCAAGACCAGATTGACTCACAAGTGACACTGTTTTTAGGTGGTATATTAAGACAGGAAACAGTGCTTGCTTTGGGTTAAAAGTGAGAGCTGAGGTTTGTTGCCCGTAAGCTTCCTGTACATGTCACTGTCTTATCTCACCTAGCATGGTTTCCTGTGCCTACATTTAAAGGAAATAGGTCACCCAAAAATGAAACTTTCCCAAAAGTGCGCTCACTCTCAGACCATCAAAAATGTAGTTTGTTTCTTCATCAGAACAGATTTAGAGAAATTCAGCATTACATAGCTCAGCTATGGATCCTCTGCAGTGAATGGGTGCCGTCAGAATGAGAGTTTAAACAGCTACTAAACCATAAATAATCCATACAAATCCAGTCCATTAATAATAATTGTTTGTAATAAACAAATCCATCATTAAGATATTTTTAACTTCAAACCATCCTCTATCTAAAAAATATTGCTTTCTACAGTGAAAAAGATGACTGAATCAGGAGGGAAACATGCACACTACTGAAAACAGTTCTAAACAAATATGTTGGTGGGTTTTCATGTAAAAGGACAGCAGGGGCTGGACTTTTACACTGGTGGAAGCATTATTACGAATTATGGACTGGTATTTGGCCAGAAACAATGGTTTATATTTAAAATGCCTTGATGAATGTGTTTCTTGCGAATATGCAGCTTTTAAATTTCAAGATGTCAACTGATGGACTGGAGTCGTTTTAATTACTTGGATAGTGATCTGTTTGGACTCTCATACTGACGGCACCCATTCACTGCATTGCTGAGCAAGTGATGTAATGCTGAATTTCTCAAAATCTGTTCTAATGAAGAAACATCTACATCTTGGATGGCCTGAGGGTTAAGATTTAGCAAAATTTTTCTCTAACTCTATTATTCGCTCTTACAGATTACGGTTTGTGTTTGGCCCGTGTGCTCTTCAGGCATTAGACCTGGTGGACCAGCGCTCCGTCACATGTGTGTCATCACCTAGCGGTCGAAAGGCGTTTCAGGTAGGAGTGAATGAATGTCTCAAATCAATTTTTTCCCCCCACACAGCCACTAAACAAAACTTCTTTTAATCATGACTGTTATGAAGGATGTACAGAAATTTCTACAACCAAAATAATTCAGGCAAAATCTTCAAATTCTTTGTTTTGGCCTGATTAGTTTTGGAGGGACCAAAAAAATCATTGACCAAAACACATTCTGACTGTGTCAGCATCTCACACAGCATAGATAAGCTATAATAGATGAACATGTCAGCAGGACCAAAAAGTGATGCTTGTATTAGGGCTGTGCAAATAATCAAATTTGATTATCATGCGCATTCGATTATGAACGCGATATTGCATATCTTTTCAGTGAACTACGGCTCTGTGTGGTAAATGCTGCTCCATTTGAAAGCAGGCGATGGAGATTTACTGCTAATCACAGAATCGGCTTTACTGGTGAGATGCACATGATAATCGAATTTGATTATTTGCACAACCCTAGCTTGCGTAGCAATATGGAGAATTGGCTCATTGTCAAAGTACTTTACCACAACTGCATCACCTATGAACACCTGTGAAATAATTGCTTTGCGATCTCATTATTTTCAACATTTCAAACATTATGGTAGTCCTATGATTATTCACAAGACTGCATATTGCTGTCTTGTTGTTAGATGCTTCTCCTAATTCTTCACAACAGCACATTTTGCTCTCATAGATTGCAAGTGAGTGTTTGTTTTCACTTTGCAACAGTATCTGCATGCTGTAAATTCTTTTCCATAGATCCAATAAATCCCAAAACAAACACAAAACGTTCATTTAGAGTTTCTTGATGTGAACACTGCAAATAATAAAGGTACTGAAAATGTATTTGTCTTTATACATTAAATTATAACTATCACAGGATATGTGTGTATAATGTATGGTGAGTTTACAACCATGCATGATATTTGTTCATTTTGTCACATGTGATAGTGATTTGCAGTGTGAATTTGTGGCAAAACTTGAATGCTTTTAACTCATTAAGGGTGAAATAAAAGTGACTGGATCAGAAGCTGTTGTTGTGGTGGCTGTCTGCCCTCCTCCCCTCCACCACGGCCACTTTTGGAGCAATTTTTTAAACCTGCGGTGAGAACAAACCAGTGCAGAAATAGGGAGTTTTGTAACCCTTTAAAAAGTCACTATATGATGTGTTAGTCAGAGTGACCTAAGTCCTCTCAGTTTATGACCAGTCAGTCCCTGAAAATGTCCACACTACGGTCTACAGTCAGACACATCAACACCACGCACAGTGAACTCATCATGTACTCTCAGTCCCAGAGTGTCTAGAATGGTCAGCCAATGTTCAGGAGGGAGAAGGTGGGTGGAAAAGCCTCGGTTTCCACATAATTCCTCACATGACTGACCGTAGATCTCAGCATATGTCTGTTACACTGGGTTACGTTTCCGTAAAACGCCTACGACGAGACCGAACAGAAGAAAAGCAAATAAAGAACAAACATTACCAGAAAACAAAGTATAGTAATAAAAGTTAATAGCCCATTTTATGACCTGCTGTGATTCATCTTTAGACAGTCATTGATGTATGCGTGCATTTATCATCTCTATTTGTCATTGGTAATTCTTGGCTCAATTGTCTTTTTACAAAGCGATGTAGTTCCTGTAATTGCATTTTTAGGTATTTTCCAGGAATCTTTTCTTTTCTTGTTCAAATAATGTGACGGAAAAAAGTGTTTGTTCCTTTTTTTTTTTTTTCTTTTTTTTTTTGGGGGGGGTTTTTTTGCTCCTTCAGTTTTTCATTTCAAATTTCCATTGAGTCTGAGATCTGTGGAGCTCACTGTGTATCGCACACACGCAGCTTTTCTATTCTGTTTTACTGCTAGACCAGATACCCAAACAGAGGGGCACATGGCCCGGCCCTACATGACCACAGGATGTAAAAAAAACAACAATATTTTGAGATTTGAGAGCTCTGAAATGGAAGGCTATGTGATGTACTATCTTGCAGTTTGACCGTCTCCCAGTATTTCCCATTTCAGTCACATAAATATTTCCTTCATTATTCTAGATTCTAAAAGGAAGGTGCTGTCCATATTTGTAATGCACTGAAATCATCTTTTTACCTGAACATCATAAGCAAAGTTTAAGTTTCAATTTAGGCGAAAATTTAGAATGAAGTTTCCTTAAATTGGGGTCAATTGGTAATTGCACTCGATACTGTATGCCATTCAGGGTAGTAAATGAAGTCGTAGTAAAGGTCTTTTGGCAAGGAGCTATCTCTCAATATTTCAGTTGTACAAATTTGACATCTTGCTCCTTTAGCATACTTTTTGGTCAGGGTGAAGTGTGTCTGTAGCTTATCAATGTTGTGTGCACAACACTAGCATCTATTTTTGGATCGTGATTTGGGCCTTCTGAAACATTTTTGGCCAATATTTTTGTTATTATATATTTATTTATTTATTTATTTTCTGTTGGCAAAATTTTGATGCTTCTATACTATACTTCAATATGTCAAATTCTGAGTTCTCTGCAAAAAGTAGTATTGTATAAACAATGAGAATGAAAATTTACAACATTGATTTTTTTTTTTAAATGACGTTCGTCATGTTATGACAGAGGATGTGGTGTGAATTTAGTCACCGTGTCTTGTGGCATGAGAAAAAAACAAGAGTTTAAAAGACTGTTGAGTGACTTACAGGAACCAAGAATTGTGAGAGTTTTTGTGCATTAGGTTCTTTAATATGCAATATAACATTATTTTGAATCATTAGTGTGTTGATGTGGTACAGTTGTTTTTAGGATGATTAGATTATTTCCTGCATGTTGGAATGATTGAAGTGGTTTTATGTAGATCAGTTTGAAAACAAAGCGAGTGAAACGCGGATGAATGTAGCTGTTGAAATACTGTGCTGTGCAGAGATCAGTGCTTCTGCGGTCTACCTACCCTCAGGTGCTAAATTGTTCCCATCACGTTCCCAACTCTAAATTGGATTTTTTTTTTTTCAATAGCATCTTTAGTTCTGGATCTCATTCATATGGAACGTAAAGGTGAATGTGAATTTTTGCTCTGCAATTTATGTGATTTAATATTTAATGAAAACACTTCACACAGTGTTTGGTCTTCTAGTCAAGAGGAACAGTATAAATGCAGGGATACCCACAGAACTCTGTAGAAAGCGTCACAGGTTCTACGCATCCTCCATAAATATTTATTCTAATCTGTTTATATTTTCAGCGCACTTGAGAGTGTGGTAAAACTAGAAGTATTTCCAGTGGTTAAAGTTTCCTCTGAAATCAGCACAGAAAATGTGATGTGGAAAGAAGTCCACAGATTCCTTTTGGGCTCAGGGTTGTGTGTTGATGAGTAAGTTTGTGTATACGTTTACAGACCACAAGCAGAAATCCGGCGGCATTGCTGCAGCAGGCGTTCTCTGGTGGGTCGCCCTTCAGTTGCAGGAAATGTTTCCGGTTAGTCCAGTAGCCAATATCCTGTCAGTCAGCCCCTCTCTGGGGAAAGAAGCTTCATTAATATGTCATTGTGATTGTCATACTGTATTAAGATCAGCTGTGCTTAATATCGTCCTGCCCTGGGGCTGCTGTCCAGATTTCGTAGTGTTCTCAATGACCTTCACCATCTTTATTGAGTCCTGACCTAGAGTAGCATGGGTGGAGTCAAGAAATAACACAGACATAGATGTTAGCCTGACAGCATGAGATAGTTTCACTATTGATAGAAATCTCAAACACTGTCACTGCTGAAATGCACTTTGAAAACAGTTTTTTTTGAGTGACCTGTGCAAGAAGGGGACATGTTTAGGAAAACATTCTACACTATATGCTATTTTTGTAGTTCTGTTTGGTGACTCTAGTATAGTAGGACAGAAATTACACAGCTTCACCCCAGTGTACATGAGAGCATGAACTGATAATAGAAGTAAATAGAAACATAAATATTAGATATACAAATGAAAATATAGTCGGATTTCTGGTCCTTTTACTTATTTGCTCTTTGGATTATTATTTCTTACTTTAATTTTATCAATATTTTACTGTAAAAGTTAAATTTATCATTAAATGCATGCAAAATATATATACTAAAGTTTGGGGTCAGTAGTTTTTTTTTATTTTTTTATTATTATTATTTTTGTATCAATGTATTTAAAAGAAAAGTCTCTTAATCTCACCTAGCCTGCATTTATTTGTAGAACAGTAATATTGTGAAGTATTAAATTTTTAAATAACTTTTCTATATTAATGTACAGCAGCCATCAAAAATCATTCTATTAGCTTATTTGGTGCTCAAGGAATATTTCAGCATTAATGGTTGGAATCTCTCTCTCTCTCTCTGTAATATTATTAATATTGTGTGTGTG
>SCHK01437594.1:0-15888 GCA_004124795.1 Poropuntius huangchuchieni | reverse complement strand
AAATAAACCCCAGCGACTTAAGACTGATTTTGTGGTCCAGGCTCACATTTTACCAACAATGGTCACTAATTTTACCAATGCCATTAATCTTACACATTTAGATGGTTAGATACAAGAGCCTTATGATGCTCCAGAAGATCAGTCCTGGTATTTCATGACTGTTGTGTAAAAACTACACAGCATCAACCTTCAACTTAAACAACTGGCATCTACCTTCAAGTGGCGTGCCATGAATGGATGTGATACATACTAAAGCCGTGAGTTTAACACTTTACCGTAGCGACTGTGAAAAAACATTTATATGTTTTCGACATAAATAATGTTGTAGTAAAACTGAACACTGTAGTGATATTAAAGGAGCAGGCGATTACAAAACTGAAGGGTTCTCATTATCATCATCAAGCGAGCAGCTTCCAGCAGCTGGTCGTTGACAGAAACTGCTTCCTTACTGATTGGAGCCTGCCTGAGATTCCGGAGCCAAATAATGTTTGTAGATATTCACAGGATTTGATTTAACACAAAGCTTAAAACAAGCTTCATGAATTAATCCTCGTTTGCACCAACTGACTACTGAGACAGAATCAAACCTGATAACAATGGCATTCCAGTAGCGTAATACAAAAAGACATTAATTTGCGGTAGAATAATGAAACGGCTTCTTTCGAGCGCTCGCAGCGAACGGATAGCAAACGGTCGGATCTCCTCGGGGACTGCATTAGGAGCCTGCATTTCATGGATGCAGTGCTAGATCTGACTCTCGTTGGCCTCACACAAACACTGACAGTCATACCCCCTCAGGCTCACTGCAATTACTAGGCAGGGGCCCTAAAGTCTAAACTTATCTGATTATATTTCCATTCTGCACTATCCAAACAGTTTTACCGCTCGAACGAGTCCGTTTAAAAGCCTCCTGGAGCGAGATACAGGCTCCGTACAGTCAGTCTACAGGTTCTCTAATATTAGGCTACAATCGCGCCTGGTCTCGAGGCAGATTAATGTGAGCCACCGCTCTGATAAGAAGCAAAGTTTGACATCCAGTAATGAAAAAACAGACGGAGCCTTACAGAGGTCGACGTGCCTCATTTTGAGCCATTTATTCATTCCTCAGTCTACTGGCTGTATGAATAAACATCAGCAGACTGCAGCGGCGAGGAACGAGGAAGAGCTACTGCGTTAGACGGCGTGGGAGCGCAGGATCTGGGCTGTCAGTCTGTTTCACCTGGGGGCCTTGCATTGGGTCTGTCGCAGCCAGGGCTCGCAGAAAACGCCGAGCGTTTTGTCAAAAATTCACGAGACATCTGTTGCCATGCCGGGACCTTGCTTCGAAGACGTTTAATTAAATAAGTGTCACGGCGCGTACAGATAAATATGCCGCAACTGGTGCACGGGCGCATAATTACGACAGGGCATCTAGGGAGCTGCGGTCTTCCATGCTCATTATGGCCCATCTGGGACATCAAAAAACAGCGCTCGAGTCCCATGTGTTCATATGGGAACAAGCTTTTACGGGTGCCCTCAAAGGAGGGGAACATCCGCATGGTGGCGAATTTAAACTACCGCGACTGCGGCTCGAATTTCCTGGAGCTTTTAAGGCAAATGGGTCAGATTTGCGTGACTCTGTCGGCGTGTATGAATGAAATGCGCTTGACGTCTTGACATATGCCTGCGCGCACACGTTATCCCGCTTAAACAACAGAGCAGGCAGTTTTAATCGCATAAAGATGTGGATTCCCCCCGAATTCATTTTTGTAAGCATGGAGGATTATCAAATATAATCAGAAGATTTAAAGATGGCTGACAGCTGTCATATGATGCAACAAAGTGCCACTGAGACATTGTTTCGAAAATGCGACAACAGTCGGGATTAGTTGAAAATCCAAGGAATAAACTGTCCGCATACACACACACGTTCTGGGGCATTGCTTTGCTTTTCTTCCAGTGTCCAGAAAGCCTTTTTGCACTGGTTTAATAGCAGCACTCTCTAAAGGCGGTCAGCCTCACGATGGGGGTTTCTGCTTTTCAACGTGCGCAAAATAAGTGCCACTCTGTTGGAGCCTTCTCTTTCTGCGGACTCTATCAGGTATCCCAGTGGAATTAGAGCCCGGATCGTTATTAAACGCAGCACGAGAAACATATTCAGCCTTCGGATGGAAAAACAAGCACATGACACCTCCACCTCCCCAGAGACCTCTTCAGCTTCTGAGCCCTCCTAATTTATGGAATACTCCGTGTTCCCCACCCTCTGCAAGGATGACTGATCCCATTCTGCCGTACCCTGCGCGCCAGTCACGCTGATACTCATTAGCGGGAAGCTTCAGAACAAATACAGAGGCCCCCGTGGGGGGAACGTTGGGCATCAGAGGCTCTTCGCTCCCCAATGGTGGTTAATGCCACCCTCCGTGAAGGAAAGAGCCTCTGACTTGCTGCTGCTTCTTCTTGCCACCCTCTGTGACAGGTACCCATTTGGTGGTTTGGGGCTGCAAGGTCTGGCAGTTTCAAGTGGAGCCGAGCAATTGATCACCAGAGAAAGACTTGAGGTGAAAAGGGTTCAGAGAGCTTTTTCTACCCATTGACCAAAGTACTGGGTTTCCTTTTAGTCACCGCTAAGCTCCCTTAAAGCTGTCCAAGGGCATTGAAAGTACACTTAAGGATGAAAACAGGGATCTGATCAATACGAGGAAAAACAAAGCTGCCCTCAACAGCTCAAAACAAACGTCAGACAGAACTTGTCTATAGCTCGCTAGAGTATGTGTATGCTCCGTGACAGGATGCTAATAAGTGTCAGCTACACGGTGCCATGCATAATAGGGGACGGCCGAAGGCTTCTTAGATAAGATAGGGGGTCGTTTATACCCCAATGTGGCCTGTTCAAAGGCTGACATGCTCAAGGATTATGCCGCTTTTAGCACTCCAATGCTTAGGGCATTGTAATTATCAGATGCACCTCAGCCTATCCATGCCTCTTCACAGTGAATGAATCACCAGTGCCAGTGCTTTAAGATCTGTCAACCAGGATGGATCACTGGGCTGTATATCAGCCATCTGCCTGCGGATGCCGAGGCCATTTTTACAGCAGCTAATAGATGAGAAATGCACCCCGTGGACAGAGCAGAACACCTTGTCAAAAGGTAAAATACCCTCAGGAGTGAACTGGACGAACAAGCAATGGTATGACAGTCTGGGAGATGGATAGCAGATTGATTTAATTATATTAATTTAGTTAGCAATGTATATTTATTTAGTTGCTCAAGAAGTCAGGTTAAATCAACAAATGGTCTCTCTTGCACATATGCTTCATTTTATTTATTTGGCTTATTTATGATCATTAATTGCTATAATTGTGGATCCCTTTAAAAATGATCAGCTCAGTAAATGTCATTTCAAACCAGAGCGTGACTATATTCATTTACTTTTCTTTAAATACATACATATATAAATATATCTAATAATCTATTTTTTTTAAATACCTTTATTCAACTTTTACTCAAAATAATCAATAATCAATATTTAATCAAATAATCAAGTATTTCATTCATTATATTATTTAAAAATAATAATAAAAAAAAAAAATAGTGTGCATTATCCTTTCACAAGGCTCTCTGTAGATTTTGAACTTTAAAAACTGACATGGTGTAACGGCCATTACTGTTAATCTGACAACAGCACACAGTTCTTAGCCGATTATCTCAAATTGGCCAAATTTGAGTTGATTCATTGTATTTCCGCCTACCAAATGGGCAAGCCAGCATGGTAACTGAAATGAGAATTAAATTGAATTTTCTTTCAGCTATTTGCAGCCATTGCTCGCATCCATTATTGCATTTTGGTATTTATGTCATTTTTTATGATCTAATCCCAATTTAGCTGAGCTGATCTCTGAACATACCTCTCTTTTCAAACTTTACTCATTCTGTAAGTGTGGTCTAGTAGCGACTAACACAAGTGAACTGTTATGTGCAGTATTGATGCTGGGTGCCTGTGATCTCTCCATCCCATGGGATTGTTCTACAAGTGATGGAGCATGCTGACCAAAGCTAGAGACTACAGGGTATTACTTCAACCACATCTTGATATCACTGACAAATTCATAGCAGTAAATATCATACTACAAACTTCACTGTTAAATTATGAATGCTTTATTCTCAAAGGAATACTGATAGCTGTTATCATTTTTGAAGTGACCTTAATATCTGGATAAGTTAAAATCGTGAAAACAATCTGGAGATTTCAGCTTAACCGGTATGCTCATTTTGATTCTAACAGGATTCACGTTTGATCCCGTTAGAATTGGTTCCAAATTATGACTGGAATTCCATTAGCATTCAGTAAGGATTCTTTCCATAAATCCCACACATCACTGACTCGTGAGCTCGGAGTCTCAGGAGCCACAATAAGATCGGAGACGCTTACCTTGCGCCCAAGTGTTAGTGATGAATGAAAACATCAGAATCCATCCGGCGCTCCACTTCAGAGTTAACGCGCGCCTCGACATGATGCTCCGACACGTCTGAGAGTCCGCAGCACGCGTTCGCCCGCGCCGCGCTGGATACATGTTGCGCCGTAGTCCCGGTTTCCCCAAAGCGATGCGAGACACTGAGCGCGTCGCTCCCGTGCGTCCAAAACCAGCGCTTAATAAGGAGGAGTCTATAAATCAGTCTGTACGCGTCAGGCAACAATAAACTGCAGCAAAGTCCGATGAAGCAAAGTTTAAGAACTGCATAAACAGCACGAGTTCACATGACAATCTTTTTTTTTTTCTTTTATTAATTCTTTTGAATATTTATTCAGCTGTATTTACAAAAAGTTAGGCAATAACAATTGTTTAATCTCAGAAACCTTCCTGAACTGGGTTCAGATGAATTCAGTCATTTGCGTTCAAAGGAACGATTCCGCTGCATTCCTGCGCGTCATGAAGCATCTCTCAAAGTGGATGCTCTTAAAAAAGACACTATTAAGCCACTGCTGTGAAAAAAAAAGTAAGGGCTGAAGTAGTGGAGTCTCGATGAAGAAGTATTCCGTCCGGTATCTAGGATGCATTCCCCAAAAAATGCAGTGTCCGTGTCCTTTCAGTACTGCTAGCAACAATGTATGAGTGTCTGATAACTCAGGACTGAAGCCGAACTCCTTCACTGCGTGATGTCGCCACCACGCGGCGGACGGGAGAACTGCGTCTTCCTGTTACGACGTATTTATGTTTATAATAAATCCATCCCGCATCATTCAAAGTTTGGACGTTCATACTGCGGCGAGACCATGTTTACGAAAATGCCAAGGGTGTTTAACTCAAACAGGCAGCGAGCTCTGCTTATCTACGAACGTTTTATTAATTAGTAGAGAGTTGCAATTAGTTCAAGCTGTCCACAATTTCCCACAGGATGCCAGAATTATAACTCCTTGTAACTCCATAGTGCAAGTTCTCTGTTTGCCAAGAGAGCACAAGCTCATAGAGCAACATTATTATTAGTGGCTCTCTTTCTTTCTCTCTCTCTTTCTCTCTCTCTCCCCCCACTCTCTCTCTGTGAGACCGCAGGCTCAGTGTAAGCTTTGATCCTGAGGACACAAATCTGGTTTTAAATTCCGAACAGATCCACAGACTACTGCACTCGTTACCCAAGCATGCTATGACTCACGTACTGCACAACTGTTCAAGTTACATCCAGAAACCGCATTCATTCCCACACTGAGCAGGAGGCAAAATCAAAAAGATAACTCACATTCTAAATATAAGCATGTGAGGTGTTACTTTACCAAATGTGCTTCAATCCTTAAACTCAGAGCGTGGTAAGATGGTAAAGATGACGGTGGAGGTGATAATCCCACTTGAGGATTGTATAGTATTATAGTGATGGTAGTGATGATACTGGTGGGGATGATAATGATAATGATGGTGGTAATGAAGATACCGCTGGCAATGAGAGTTGTGTTCATGATGCTGAAGTGGTATTGATACTGGTAATGATAATGATACTGTTGGTGATGGTAATATTTGTATTGATTTTGACAATATTGCTGCTGATGATGGTAATGATATGTTGATTGTGGTAATGATAGCGGTGGTGATTATGGTGGTAAACATGATGTTGATGTGGTAATGATGATATTTTTGGTGCTGATAATAGTTATTTTGGTTATGGTAGTATTGGTGGTGCTGATGATGACGGTGGTGATGCTAATGATGATAGTAACTAAATATGTTGATGGTGGTAGTGATAGTGATGATGGTAATAAAGATACTGCCGGTAGTGATGATAGATGTGATGGGTGTAATCCTGAGAGTGTTGATGATGCTGATGTGGTAATGATTGTGGTAATGATAATACTGAGGATGATGAAGATGATGGTGATGTTGGTAATACTGATAGTGATTGATTGTGTTGATGGTGGTAATGATAGTGGGCGTGGCAATGAAGATACTACCGGTGATGATAGATGTGATGGTGGTAATCATGAAAGTGTTGATTGTTTTGATGATAGTGATGGTGGTAATGGAGATACTGTTGGTGTTGATGATGATTGTGCTAGTGATGATGTTTAAAACCAATTCTGACTACTGGCGAGCGTGTCTGGAAGTGTGTCGTTTACATATTTAATTATATTTTTTTAAACACTGTTTTTATAGTTGCTGTATAAATAAAGCTTTACTTAATAGTGATTTTGTGAGGATGATGATGATAGTGAACACTGAGATGGGAACAGTGGTAGTGATCATGATGGTAATGGTGCAAATTGATTATACTAACGAATGAATCTGATTGTGATCCATTAAAAACATGGAGTATAAATATATATTCTTCAGCCCTCAGGGGATACACCTCTGAGTAAACATTTTTATGTTCAACAGATTGCCTATGGTTTTTAATTAAGCAACATTCACTACTTAATATGATTAACATGTGGAAGGAGAACAGTAACCAAATAAACCTCATGAGTGATGCTGACTGGGTCTTGAACTGTTGGCTGTGAAGGTGGATGAGGCAGAAGTGAACCGTATTGATTAACACACATAATACTGCGCTGCAGCTTTCAAGAAAAGCATTTCTCCATTAATGAAGCAACAGAGAGCTCACGGCATGTGGGACTGCTCGGCAGTCCTTGCTGTCGTGCTCTCCTGACGTCTCGTCAGAACCGCATCGCCTCAGCAGCAGGGTTCCTGCGCTTGCTGGAGCCGCGTCGAGCTGCGTTTCTCATTGCCCATTTTAATGATGCTCAGATGATGAGACTCGCAGGCTGGGTGGCAGCTTTCTGCTCCCAGTCTGATGCAGACGCAAATTGCGCCTGTCTTGCCGTTATTATCCTGCGGTGCACTGCACCCAGGTAGACATGGCAGGTGGAAAGAAACACTAGTTAACTGGCGAGGGGAATAGGTCCTGCACCATGTCTTGCTGTATGTGTTCTGTTTGACTTAGAATAGTACAGATTTAAAATGGATGAATAAATTCCTACAGTAATAGGGCAGGCGGTATGACCAAAATCTTACATCATGCTATGTGTAATTTTACATCGCTGCTTTTTTCCTGGACATTCAAAGAAAAATGGTGTTTATACGGAAAAACAGTGTATATGCAATAACTATGGGCTTTTTGGCCTTTGTTTTTCTCTTGTGACTATTTGGATAAACCCTTCGATTAAATACATTATGAATGAAAGACACATCCTCTCATTTGGTTAGTCTCCAAATAATATAGTCAACCATTAAGTTCACTACTATGAATGGTAGACTATGTTCATTACTATAAATGGGAGTAAATGCAAAGTGCAATATGGCAAAATGTAAGACTAGACCAACCTGAAATATATGCCTTTTACATTATTGGAGCATAACAAACAACTTTAATGGGACATTTAACATTGCTGGATTGAAGCAGACAAAGATGCAGAGAACCCAAGTGCAATTTATTTACAACTTTGCATTTTTCACATACAGACATCAATGTTGTCAAAACATTTCCTGTTCACATGGGAAACATTTTACAACCGAAAATGTTGTATTATGCATGCCATGCCAGTAGTCGGCGATGTCACTTTGTAAAGAAACACCAAGTGAACATGTAATGCGCATGATGCCGCAGTTTTTGCATTTTTTTGGACGATAACATTTTTTAACATTTTTAAAAACTTGCACTTTGAAATCTATTTTTTAAAGTTTGCATCTTCAGGCACTCAAAACACCACTACCAAGTAAGTGAATTGTCAAAATGCATACATTTTTTCCCTATTTTTTTATATGAAACTTGTGGAGTAAAGTGACCACACATGCCTCTTCTAAATTGCCTAAAATAACCAGGTGTTCATTGTTTGCGCTGTGCCAATTGATCATTGTATGACAAGTACCGCGACAGCTATAGTGCAGAGCGGATGGCTCCATGCTTTTAAATCGCCTTGCGGTACTTTGGTGTCATACAATGATCAATTGGAGGAGCGCAAACAACCAATACCTGGTTATTTTAGGTGATTTGGAAATCCTGTGCTGAACATGTATGGTAGAGGGTAAACCATAGATGTGTATAGGTAGATTCCTTATTAGCGTCTGTTTTTATGGGTCACTAAGCCTATTTCTTTGAGAATTTACATTTTGTTTTTTGTTTTTTTTTCTCTGTGAGTGACATGACCATTCCAAGATGGTGGGCGCATCAACGTGTCTGGAGCTGTCGAATGCGGCATCTACTTATACATATCTATGCTGTAAATGTCAAGAAAGAACTTTAACTTAGAACCTGAAATATGAAAAATTCCAGATAGACGTGACAGGACGGTCCAGGTCAGATTTTGTTGCTGGTTTGAAATATGCTATTGAAATGTGTGTTTTTGAAATTTCTGTATTATTAGTTGGCCTGGCTGAAAAAACTGCCCGCAGGTGTTTTTCCTTGAATAGGACTTTGAAACACACACACAAAAGCTAAATCTCTTCCATGTTGACACATTTTACTGCCACTGCAAGGAATACAGTCATTGCATCCAGCCCTAATCCATACTTTGTTTGGATGTTTACATTTAATTGTGGCTTGTTTCAATATAGTCGTAGTGCATCACACAACATTTCTCATTGTGTTTAGCCTAGTTTTCAGTTGATCGCACACACTAGTCATTAATCACTAGGGATTATGTGTCACATGCGTCATAAGGTGCTTCAAATAAAGAAATATTCGAAACGGCGCGCAGGATCATTTATCAACGATGCAGACTCTCTTTCGGTTTATCACTAGAACACATGTCACATTTTTCATTCTGAATTTGAGGCAGACCCTTCTCCCTGTTTAATATTTCCCATGGAACTAAAGCCTAGAGGAAAACGCATAGCCATGAGCCTGCGTGTAGTGACAGCTCTATACGGCACGTCAAGCAAAGTTTCAGGAATGCCAATCGGACCTGCCTATTAACCGCAGAGTGAGAATACAAATCAAGCCACATAATATGACCCGCTAGCCTACATGCTATTTCTCAGCTTCTTCTCAATCTTCCGCCTGTCAAACCGTAGCACTGTCATTCCATCCTGAGGAAAACCGTTTCGCATTTCTTACACTCCTCCTCCGCACTAGATTGAACGAACAGAAACGGAATAGCTTAATTTCATTCGGCTTCGAATCACACACTGGCTCAGTCTGGGAAATTAGGGATACAATACGGTGGCTTGTGCATTGAGTCTGATTGGCAGTGTTTGGTGTTCGACAGGATCCCGTAGGCTTTTGTGATGCTCTGGATTGGAGGCTCATTAGAGCTGGGGCTCTGCGGTTTGCCTCCCACCATGGCTACTATCCTAATTTGACATACGTTCCTTTTGATAAGCCCCTTCTCCTGAGAGTGTCTTCACCACATGTCCACTGGCACACACACACACACATGCACACAATTATATGATATCACAGCATTACTCTTACTAAGCTTCTGTTAAACAGGATGTCTAGCTGGGAAAATCTGATTTCCCCTTGGAGAGAAATCATCCTTCACAGACACAGCCCCGTCCCTGAAACGCTTGTAAAGCCAAGCAGATTGAAACGTGAAAAATGCTACCTCTCTGGGATAAAACATCCTCAAGTGCAGCTCAGACCATGAAATATGTATCGTCCAGATACATATTTCTTCTTCTCAGTTGAGCCAACAACAGTGTCCGGTTCTGCCCTGGACTAATTCCCAAATCTTTTTTAAATCTAAAATCTAGACACCTTTTTCACTGTACCTGTAACATCTAGACTCTTCCGTATTGTGACGTACATCTATGTCAAACAGATCAGATGTATATCAGATGTATGCCATGGTCTGAAGGCAGATCTAAATATGATGAGTCTTTATTAGGTCTCCAGGCATTCACATTAAGAGAAATGCTGTTTAAACTGTTATATAATGGCCATTGATTTCTGTTTTAGGTAGCTTACATACTAGTACATACTTCTAATGTTCACTCATGTTTATTTCATGCTAAAACTAGTAAAGAGGAAAAGATTATCGGTTGAACTGAGGCACTACAGTGATCTGTCACAACACATTAAAGAGCCACAAAACGGTATTTATTGTATGAATTTCCACTACATTGTGTCTGTAATTTCACCTGAAGTTTTCAAGTGGGATAGTTCACCTAAAAAAAGTTAACTTCAAAGTCTAAAATTGTGGATGCTTTGAAGTGCCATTATGACAGTACAGAAAATTATACATTTTCTTTTTTGCGGGTGAACTATTCTTTGAAAAGTACATGACTGAAGCGTTCCACACATTTAGTATGTTAATTAGTATGTTAATTAGTATGTTAATTCCTACATGTCTGTAAATACATTGCAAAGAAAAAAATGAAATTGTGAATAAAGCAAAGATTATTAAAGTACATTTTGAAGGAAAATACAGTTTCAGTGTTCCTACTTCAAAATTTCACATTTAATTCGTTGTGTTACTTGTCTTTTCTTTGTGATTATTTGAACAATTTACCAACCATTTTTGAATGAAAATTGTTTCTGCACCAGATTTATTATTATTATTATTATTCACAGACACTGAAATTCCTTCCCACACAAATATCCATGTTGAAGTTGATTTTTAATGATGTTTTCAAACAACAGCGGTCCTAGCACTTACTACTAGTTAAGTTTACACTGGAAGAGCATTGACAACAGCATGGCTGCGATCTGAGGTTTTGGTGCATAAAATGGTGGCAAACTTCAAGCTTGTTGTGTGCGTTTGGCTTTTAGAGCTGGAAAGGGTCCTAGAAAGGGCATCTGATAGTTTGATGTCTAAAGAGTAGAGGAAAATTATCAGTAAGACAGCAAGAAGGGTTCTTGTGCATCTGCCCTCAGAGGGCACTCAGACAGATGTGGAAGACTAAAAAGGGCACATGTCAAGCCCTTGAATAAATTAACATTCAACGCACAGAGATTTAAATGAACCACAACAACAATTTCATATTATCCCATTCGGCGGTGCTGAAACACATTGTCATCCTGCAAGCAGCCTAACGTCTGGAAAAGCAACTTATTCACAAAGAGATACGAGAAAGCAAAGAGGGTTTGAATGTATGGTGATAAAACTGTCTCTCTGTGTTACGGTTGCAAGGAGACCTTTAGTTTCAAATGCACTTTCTGAAATCTCGGGACTATAAATATGACACTGGCTCCCATAGTTTGGCTATTTCATCATAAATGTACCAGAATCTTCTTAAACTCAGCATGAAATCAAAATTGACCCCGTTTACTTCCCTTATGTGAATTCCTCTTCTTATTGTTCATGATTCATCGGTGCACGTCATTCCAAAGAAAACATAAAAAAGGCTGTCTTTATAGTCTTTTATCAAAATGTAATAGCTTGCCAAGCCACTGAAATGACTTTGCTTTTTGGTTGACGTCACAAACCCTTTACTTTTTCAACCCCAAAAGCCTGACTCCATTCTGATATGTAACAACGACATTTTACCATCCAATCAGTTCACGGTGGATATCAAGTTCTGCCAGACTTTTTTTTGTGGAATGACCTGTTTCGCTTGGAAATAAATTAGATTACGGAAATAAAATGTTTCATACTAACTGTGGATATATGGTTTTCTTTTCAAAATGGTGAAGTTTGTTTGTTTATTTATTTATTTTTTTAATAGCGTATTTAAAAAAAGTGTTTAAAATTACATTCTCGAAACTGAGACTTCAACCATATCAGAAGAGTTGTTGTTTTCTTCATAAAGAGGTCGCCCCCTCATGGTGGCTGGTATTTTGAGATCACATGACAAGCCTAATCCTTCTCCCTTACCCTGTTATCAAACAATTTCACTAAATTATTATTAGCTTTTTTAATCATGACAACCGGTGAATGCACAGACACGCTGTCGTGAGCATGTAAGATATGCCGCTTCTGCATGAATAGACAGGTGGAGCTGGGGGAGGTGGAGGGTTTCAGAGGACTCTTATCTATTGGCTGCAAAATCAGTAGAGGTGCAATTGTAGTGATTAATACATTCCAGTAAGTGTCGGTATACAGTCAAAGACCTTTGCTGTAACAGACAGAGAAACGTGATCCTTGAAAAAACAAATGAACTATGCAGGAGTATATTTAAAAAGTTCTGAATGTCAAGTGTTAGTTTTTGCTGTAGACTTTCTGTAGGAACTGAAGTCAACAGCATGTTCAATCATGCTGCTCCAGCCTCTAAAGGAAGACACAGCCCTGTAATGATGTCAGATATATCCCTTCTTTATAGTTTATTACTTTCACTACTCTCTATGCCAGACTCCCCCATCATCTCTCCCTCATTTCACCGGAATCAGTTGCAGGTGTATTGCCAAGCACAAAGTGTTGGCGAGCAGGTTCACTGAAGAATACTGCACATACGCCCTCAAGGGAGTCATTGCATTACCTCCAGCTATTTTCCGTCCAGGGAAAGTGGTACCCAATATACTTTTTTTTCTGTTGTTGTTATTTGTTTTTCATGATCTCTGTTTTCTGTTCTCTGCTATGTCATCCTCTCTCTCTCTGGCTCTCTGAGCCTCAGCTGTCGGCAGTGTTGCCGTTTGAAGTTCCTCTCTTCTTGGTTGTTGATGCTGAAAGTGGGTATCCAGTGGGAGATGGAAAGGAGAAAGAACACTAACTCTTGTAGTTTTTTTATGTATCCCTTGTCAAGATAAACAGCGGAAAATTAGAGGCTAGAGCTTCATGTAGCTTAGCAAAACATGTGCACCCTGTTGAAGGAAATTCAGGCTTTCCATTCAGAGTCTACTCAGAATCAGTGCCTGTTTCATTTGATTGCAGGGGGAGAGCCAGTGTGCTTTCTTCCGAAATGTCAGTGTGCACCTGTTTTATATGTTGCTTTCAAGCTTTGCAACAAGTTGATGTCAAAGACGTTTCACCGTTTTAGAAAGTTAGTTCTGAGGAAAAGGTCTAGAATAGTTTTATTGCAGATGCCCCTTGGGTTGATATTGAGTTATATTTAGAAATCGATGCCTTGTAAAATTTGTCTCAAGTGCCCAAACACCTTTCGAGTCCGCTGTATGTGTGTTTATTTTATTATTTCAAAACTCATTAGCAGTCCTTTCCAGAAAGCACCACAGCAGGACCTGAAATTATGTAGCAAACCGTCATGGCTATTTTAAACCCTGTATAATTAGCGTAGCTCTGGCTAGAGAGATTGCAGCTCAAAGAGCAGCTTTGGATTTGCTTTTTTGACATGGTCAGATAACAGGTATTAAACGAACCTGAGTGCTCTGTCAAAAACGTGGCCTCTGTGAGAAATCGAGTTTCAGTGTGTCACACTGATTTTCTCAACTCTAATACGACCATCAGGATTTTATCACGACTCTGAATGAGTGAATGGGAAAAACAGTATTAGATGAAAGAATCTGACTTGAACATTTTGATACTCCACAGTCAAAAATACTAATATGAAACAATATTTGTAAAGATTTTTGAGCACTGAATAAAATATATTCATAATTTCCATTCACTCTGTCCACCATTTTGTTTACATTTTTCGTCACATTGAATTTTGGGATTTAATTATGGGTATATGTAATTCAGTCTTAAAACTGCTCTCTGTCAATAGCAATTGGTGTCTGTGCCAGTAGCAGAACCATTGCTGTAATTGTTACTAAAACTAAAAGTATTAAAAGTATCATTTTCATTAAATAAAATATTAATATTATTGTTATTGTTAATCATACAAAATAAATATTATACGAAAATATTGTATACAGAAATATTAAAATATTAATAAAACTTTATTTTAGCAAGAAACTGAAATAAAATAACTTTTACAGGTTTTTTTAACTGATTTCACGCAAAATCTTTACTTGTCACATTATTTATAAAAGCTGACACTCAAACAGCAGAACCACACACCAAATCTGCAAAACCATATACACTAATTCTCAGCCTTTGACTCAGTTTTCCATTTCATAAAACACTTTTTGCAAAATTCTCAATGTAACACAAAAATCTAACAGGGAGTAATATTATGGCAAAGGTGTTTGCAAATATATTTGAATGCAGTGTGAGGCATTCTTGAATTTGTAAAGTTTTGAAAAAAAAGAGGCAAGGTTTCGAAAATGTGAGTAAGCAGTTGAAAAAAATCCAAACTCTAAGTTGAAGTATTAACACTACTAAGACTAAAATAGAAAAATTACCAATTACAAAAATTACAAAAATAATCCCCCTGAAAACGTTATTCATTCATCTCGATGCCTCATTTATGGCATGAGCAGAATTTCTATGTAAATCATTCACACATTTATGCTAAACTGTATTGATTTGCATGCAACAATTTCTATCATAATGGTTTTACAAAATATTTAGGGTATAGTGGGGGAAAACTCCCCCTTTAAGTAGGCAACTGTGTAATTTTTCTAGGAAACAAAAGTTAAATGTGTCTAGAATATTATAGTTTTTAGTGATAATGACATAAATTGTAAATCAAGTATGGAAAATGTCCAGAGTTTTCAGATTACCAAGACGGTGTTTTGCTCCACAGGTAGAGCAAAAAGCCCCCACGGTGGGGTAACTCTGACAAAGCAATTTTCTTTATACATTTACAGCAAAATTAAAACATTTAGCTCAAAATTAAAAAGACAAGCTAAAATAACAGTAAATAAATATGAATATTTAATAATGAACCATGCTAAAAATCACCCTGTTTGAAAAATATTAGGTGTTTGTCAATTCCAAGAACACAAAGAGCAGACTTGCCTTCTCGTGAAGACCTTGTCAGGCTACGTTGAAAGAATCTCGGAAGGACACGAGGATAAAGAACACGTCATTGTGAGAATTGAGATGAACTGCGATCTTGTTGCTCAACTGACTGTCCGAGCACAATGGCAAATGCACAATAAATACAACAAAACATCACAAGCAAATGTCATCATATCCCTGCTAGTTTCCACAACAAATACAAACATTAATAACCCTCAACTTTTAGCCATTAAAATGGTTTTCTGCAGTGTGTTTTGGGACATATTCCATTAGGATGTATTGGTTTTATCAAGCCACCAATAGAAGATGACCAATTACCAGTAGAATCCAACAAGGACCATTACAGTTTCTATTAAAACCAATACAAGTCCCATAATAACCATTACAAATTCTGTGATGGTTTCAATTGTTTTGTTTTGTTTTGCAGCAGGGACGTCAATAGAATACTGCAGGCTTTCTCCTGATCGAATCAACTGATTAAAATTATGCAAAACTTACATAACTTTACATATGTGTCTTCTGGGATTTCTGCAGCATGTTTCTGAAGTGTCCCAGAAGCATCTAAGCTGCACAGTTCAAGTACAAAACAAACACCCAACATATTGCAGACTAAAATACAGCTACAAATGTTTTATCCTTGTCACTCATAACTAAATGTTTAAGTGTATTAAAGGCTACAGCACAACAAAGCAGGACATAGCAATAGACACAAGAATAAACACAATTAAACTGGACAAAACAAAA
>SCHK01437586.1:8762-23455 GCA_004124795.1 Poropuntius huangchuchieni | reverse complement strand
ACAGTATACACACATATATTACATAAACAAAAACTTCTATTCTGGATGCGATTAATCGTGATTAATCATTTGACACCACTAATATATATATATTTCTTTTTTCTTTACTATGGCAATATGACATAATACACTGTGAATGCATAAAAGAGTTTAATTTAATCTGCATTTAATCTGTAAACCTGTATTCACAGATGGCAGAGTAAACGAGGACGTTATTATAACTAAACCATTTGGAAATGATAAGATGACCTGCAGGGAGATTCGTCGCAATTCTGCTGGCTGCATTAAACTGAAGGATGAGTGTGAGAAATGTAAAGAGATCCAGCATATTGGTAAGTGCGATACTAAAATACACAATTTTACGTTATATTACCAAGCACAGAAATTTAAAAAATTTGGTCCCAGTTTGGGAGTTTTTGATGAGAATTCCATCTTACAATTATAGCTTTGTTTTCTTCTTCAGACTGTTCTGGAAAGAGGCCCCTGGAAGGCCCCCTGAAGGAGGAGCTGGAAAAGGCTCTTGCCAGGGCTGAGAGTTTAACCCAGGAGTACAACAACGTGCTAAAACGATTTGAAGAGGAGATGTTCAACACCTCTAGTGTGCTGGACCTGTTCAACAAGCAGTTCGGCTGGGTGTCCTCTCTAGCTAACCACACCAAAAATGAAGATGGCTTCTTTAAAATACAGGCAGTAGGTGCTAATTATGTGATTCAGCACAAATGTAACTGCTTTCACTATGCAGATCACTCAACTGCCAACATTTTATGTGCAGGTGATGTCAAAAGGCTCAGATAACGCAGAGAACCCAGGAGACACTAAAGTGTCAGTCAAACTGTTTGAGGGGCCAGATATGAGCTTCACAGTGCCAGGAGACATTCCCTGGAGCGACCCGAAATTCTCAGAGGTGGTGGCACAGGAGGCTTTGGATCGTTACAAACAGAACACTGTGTAAGTCTTAACACCAACCCATTTTAATTAGCTAAAAATCGTATTAATATGATTAAAAATGTATCAAATATATTCATGTTTTTCTTTCCAGGGTTATAAACTAAACGTTCTGGAGGACAGGCGCTTCTGATGAAGAAAAGATATTCTCTGAGAAACCTGAAAAGCACTTGAGAAGATCCTTATGAATTAGAATTATAATACAGAGAGATGTTGTATTCATGTAGCTGGATGTCTTTTGTCTAGCATTATTCCTGCTGTTTCATCCTGCTTAACACTCAGAGGCCCTACAGAGATTGTATAGAATAAGTGCTTACGAACTTATAATCAACTGTACATTGTCAAATACCAATAAAACACAAAATTCCACATTTTCCTCATCTCTTAATGAGCTAAAAGATATGTGGTGTATAAATTTCCCACTGCAGATTTTCAGACATATTTTAATAAAGGTAAAAGTTAACCTTCTATAACTCTAATAATTCTATAATTTCAAAACAAGACTTCTGAGAGCATGCAAGTAATTCATAGTCTTATTATTAATTGCACTTAAAATAAATTATTTCTGTGCTGTTCTGAATTATGCATGTTAATAAGTTTTGCTATCATAGAAAAATTGATTTTACCCTTGGATTAATAGCTTCTGCATGAATTATTCTTATCTTGATGAAAGATAAATGAATATGTTAACATCTGAATAATTATAAAATATAAATATATAAGACTTCTGTTCTTTATATTCTTTATCCTAAAATATAAAGGTTTAAATAATATTTTTAATGTGGTTTTAGATTATAGACATTAGTCAGAGTAGAGCCAAATATACATTTTTGACACATGAAAATGAGGCTTGAGGGACAGAAGCACTTTGCTCAATGGAGTTTTTGAAGTTTATACAATAGACCTTTTACACAGCCTCATTTTGATCCGCATCTAACTAAGGTCTATTGTATCAGCTCTAATCTATACTCAAATTAGAAAATCGAAAATGTATAATTTTTATAATTATTCTGCATAATTACACATGACTGAGAGTGCGATATTGCTTTTATACAACAGCTTAACAAACAAAAAGATAATAGTAAGCAAATTATAATTTAGACACAATATTTGTGGAAATAATATTGCTAGATTTTTCCTCCACCAGCAAAAATAGTTTCACAAAATGAATCATCCTTCGTGTCTCCAAGCAACACAGAATCAGTGTTTTTGAACAAATCAATGATCAAAGTGAAAAATTCAGTTCGGTGTTTTTGAACTCACTCATAAAGACAGTTGCTTACGAGTTGACTCTAAAGCACTACTGGAAAACAGTTGGAACGCTTGACAAAAAAGGAAATTATTAAAATATTGTGCCATTTTTATTTTGTGTAAAAATCACACAGCTGCTAGTTCATTCTGCAGAGACACATCCATGCAGTTAAACATTTATGATCCCACAGCCATTATATAAGCAATTAAATAGAATATTTGCTGTTAGTCAGCAATTAATGCAAATTTACATATGAGATCAAAAGGTGTGTATCATACAATATACAACATACCCCTGATACAGTAAATCAGCCTGAACAGCAGGGAGAAAAGGCTCACCTTGATTTAACATGGGGGGGGGGGGATACATTACTGTGAAAACCTGCACACCAGGAAGTAAGGCTTTAAGGATGAGTAAAAGAAAAACACGGACATCAGTCAAAACAAACCGACGAATGAAAGACGTGGTGCAAGTCTATGTAACAACACAAACGTCACATTAGTTCAGACGTTACAGATACAAATCGAGTGGTTCATCGTTAAGAGCCTTTTATACAAAATGAGATTGTGAAGGACATGCAAAAATAGTGACGAGAAAAGACAAATGAAAGCCGAAGGGGAGAAAGTGCAGTCATTGTTTTAGGTCTCAGGTTTACGTACTGATGATGTCACAAGAGTTTATGATGCAGGGCTGAATCAGATGATGTACCGTATGAGGTACAGCCAACATTTGAGACTGAGAGAGGGACACCTGCCATCCCGGGGTGAAAGACTGTACAAGGCTGAACGGGTCGTTTTGTAATAACACAACAGAGTGTGTTAAGAGAAGAAAAGAAAGCGGTTTTTGATGCCATACATTTGTAACTGTTGTCCTCAAACTCTCTCACTCACATGAAACAAACACGCACCGGTATGGCGAGGAAGAAATATTAAAGGGGCAGTTCATCCAAAAATAACAATTCTGTCATTTGCTCAAAACCCGTATGTCTTTCTTTCATGTGACACAAAACCAATAAACAAAAGCAGCGTAAAAGTATCCCATACAACATTCGCATTATATTTCTAAATATTAAAGCCATAAAATAGCTTTTGCATGAGGAACAGACTGAAATTTAAATTGTTATTTGTAAATCTCTTTGTCATTTTTCTGTAAGAGAAGTGACTGTCTGAGTTGTAAACATGAGATTAATTTGATTCGTTTGAAACTTTTCAACGATTCAGATTATCCAGAAAAAAAAAAAAAAAAAATGAAAGAATCATTCACAAATTTTTTACTGATCCAGTGCTCAAGTTCAACTCAATGATTCAGTCGCAGCAGAAGAATACTACACAAATATAAAAAAAATCAGTGTCTGTTCCTTGCAAACACCAATCACATGACCATGAAAACATTTCAATATAGCACACTTTTTTGGAGTATCTTTTGTATTGCTGGAGCTTGAAATGCCCAGTCCTTGTTTACTGTCATTATTTGAAAAAGATCAGCCACCAATATTCTTCAAAAAAAAAAAAGTCGTCATACGGGTTTATAACGACATGAGGATGAATTAAAAAAACTAAAGAATTTAAATTTTTGAGTGAACTGTCCCTTTAACAAGTGCCTGTCAGAATCAGTTTTCTAAAGCGTACTTCTGAAATAGTATGATCTCCCAAAAAACAGTTCTCCCCTCTGTACGACCAGTGCATGGCCTAACATGATTGTCTGAGCACACATGGGTGCCTCTAACATGGAAGAACATGACAAGCTGCCACGGGACTCTGGAGAACAGGAGGGGAACAGGCTCCTTCATGTTTACCAGAATTACAGCCTCCTGCCGGCCATGACGTCAGGCTCTTGCCTCACACGCTAAACATAACCTGCAATGTCTGGGGTATTACACATACAACCACTCAGACTTTCTGTTTCATCAAAGTGCCATAACGGATAATGTTCCTGTACCAAATCCCTCTGAATGGCTGTGTGAGACAGAACAGTCTGGAGGAAGCAGCGACTGTGTCTCTTCTCATACAGTCAGCAGAAGAGTGGAGACAGGTGAAATGGACATCCTGCCAGAGGATCCAACAGACCACTCAAAAAAAAAACAAATAAAAAGAAAAAACTGGGGTAATCACTCTTTCATACACACAAACATTCAATCCGAAGCGAACACACACACACACACACTGTTTACAAATGCGAAAAAGGTCTAAGCTGTTCCAGTTGCACTTCAAGCGATATTCTTTCTTCTAGCAGGTCCTAAGAAGACAAAATTTGGAAATTGTCAGACATTTGAACTGCTTGTCTTATGAAAAAAAAAATGGTGGTCACATTCAAGGACATCTCAGAATACCTTCAACTGCTGCTGTAATTCACTGTTGAGTCTGGCTAAAACTGTATTCGTTTCTTTATTTCTTCTAATGGAAGCCTGGATGGCCTTCTTATCTTTACCGATAGACCTGTTTTTAAACAGAACGGGAAGAGGAAGTGTACTTTAGGGTACAAGCAAACATAGTGAACATAGCTGGGCAAACCTCTCAACAAAAACTCCAGGACATATATGAAGAAAAATATGTTCTATTGCATTTTCATTTATATTTATATATAAATAAGCGTTCATATTTATTTAAAATTTTGAATATGATAAAAATATAATTGTATCCAGCACATTGAATTGACATTTCTATGATTTTTATTGCTTATTGTGAAAAATCATGCCACAGTCTATTGAAAAAAAAAAAAAATTAAAAAAAATTAAAAACTCATCAAATTCTCTCTCGTGTTCTCTCTCGTCTATCTTACCGTGGAATTGAGGGCTGGGTTGCTAGAACAGTGGCTATGACGTTAGACTTTTGCGGGAGGTCCTCCACATCTGGTCTGAGCTCATCTTCTGATTTAAGTCTTCGACGAACGGGTTTAGGGGGTGGGGCCAATGGAGTGGATACTTTGGCCTATCAAAAACACATTGAGCGATTACAATGATGAAGTAATATGCAATAGGAAGACTGGTTGGTAGAGAATGGCTTACAGAGTTGACAGTGGTTGCATTTCGTTCCTCTGCCTGAACATCGTTCTTTGCTGTTCTCATCGTCCCGGTGGTTTCTGCACATCTTTCTGCCTGTATATATACATATGCATTAAATATAAACAACAGTTCAATAGTTTTTTTTTTTTTTTTTTTTTTGAAAGAAAGAAAGTATACATTGAATTTTATAATTTTTTACGGTTTACACAAAAATATTAAGCAGAAAAACTGTTTTGTTTTCATTAGTGATAATAATAAGAAATGTTTTAAGCACCAAATAAGAATATTAGAATGATTTGATCAAGTAAATGCAGTCTTGGTGAGAATTTTTTAAAAATCTAAACTTGTGAAGGGTAGTGTATATACATTTCTTTATAGGAAATGTAACATTTACTTGTTTTACATTTACTGAAGTTTTTTGAAAACAACTCATCTGTGCATATTTTTTGCATCACAAAAAAAAAGGTTTTCCTTCATAATCTGTCATCATCATAATAAATGGCTCCATTTGTACCTGTCCACTGTCAGATGGTTTCTCTCCATCATCTGCCGGCTGGTCGACAGCAAAAGCCTGGAACTGGCTGAAGTCAGCAAAGTTGGGCTGTTCTGGCATCTGCTGGGGTGACGTGCTGGTATGTGCTGGAAGACCATCTCCCTCTACCGAACGGTGACCATGTGGCACTGATGTCTGGGGAATTGTACATTACATAATGAATTTCTCTTCTACAAAAAGTATAATAGTTGTCTTTATACAAATTGCTAACCACTGGGCTATACCTGTGTGGGCAGTGGTCTGGGAGGCACTGCTGGGGGAAAGGCAACTACACCCGGCTGCTGCGGACCTGATGGAGAAGTAAATACAAAAGAGAACTTCAGCTTTTCCTAACCGCACCCCAACGAAACATGAAGCTGTGAGTTACCTGATAACTGTTTGTGTACATGCATACCTGCAGGGACAGCAGCAAAGTTTCTGTTCATGTCTAGAGAGGAGGACCGTGAGTGAGAGGCGTGTGGGCGGGGTGGAGGTGGGGGCGGAGCCACAACCTTCAGTCCTTCCGGAGAGGTGCCAGAGTGAGACCTGTAAAAGCACGAGCTGTAAATACTTTTTGACTGGAAATGTCACACAATGTTGTAAACAACCATGACATGACAAAAAACAGCACCTAAACCACTAAATAATTTCCAAATCTAATCCACGTTAATCTGAGCTTTTCTTCTAGCTACAACACCACAAATAAGAACAAAGATCAAAGTCTAAATTTGGTGCTGCTGCTGCTGCAAGATATTAAGTACCTTTGTCTGTTCACAGTGCTGGAAATGGGCTCTTGATCAGATGTAAATGAATCTGAGCTACTATAGCCATCTCCTGTAAGAAGGAAGGGTAAAGGCTCTGAATGAAATACGGAAGGAGGTTTCCTGACAGTCAATTAAATGCTCGAATAGCCTAGATGTACTTACCAACAGTGGTACCAGGAAACTTAATAGTTGCTGCTAGCTTGGTCTCATCAGAAAGTTCTGGTGGTTTCGCCATTAACGGACTTGTTGGATGTGTGTGATCTGTAAAACCAAGAATAAATAGTTCACTTGGTTTAAAATCAATTACATCCATCTGCCTAGAAACTACACTACAGTTAAAAAGTTGTGAAAGAAATTAATCATTTTATTTGGCAAGGACGCATTAAATTATTCAACAGTGACAGTAAAGATTTTTACATTCATTGTTTCAAAAATTTCCCATTTCAAATAAATTCAGTTCTTTCAAAGATTCTATTTATTGAAACATCCTAAAGAAATTTGTGGTTTAAAAAATATATATTAAGCAGCACAACTGTTTTCAACACTGATAATTACAAAGGTTTCTTGATCCAGCNATTGAAACATCCTAAAGAAATTTGTGGTTTAAAAAATATATTAAGCAGCACAACTGTTTTCAACACTGATAATTAGAAAGGTTTCTTGATCCAGTATATAAAATCAGTATATTGAAATGTGTTACATGTGACACTAGAGACTGGAATAATTTCAGTTTTGTCATCACAGAAATGAATGACATTTTAAATGAGATTAAAATAGAAAATGGTTATTTGTTTGTAATAATGTAATTGTAATAATATTTCGTAATAGTAATGTTTTACTGTATTTTTTTTTATTAAATTCAGCCTAGATTAGCATAAGAGGCACTTCTTTCAAAAACATTAAAAAAAAATCTTACATAGCCCACAGTTTTAAATGATAGTGTATGTTAATAATGGATTGTGTATAAGAGATTTCTAGACTGAAAATTACATGTTCTCATTAAACAACTAGGTTTTACATTTTCTGAAAACAAAAAAACATTGGCGCTTCTGCACGTTTTACTGTCTTAATACACTAAGGTGTTCTGGTCAAATAAAGCCTAATCCTAAGTCTCTGTGATACGCAAAATATGGCCTTTGATCCTTTCATTTTAGGGTGACAAATCATTAAAAAAAAATAACTCTATACCCCTAGCCTCAAGTATAAGCAATAGTAATTAAGAGAGATGTAGAATAAACCAAAAATAACAACAACAATAATAATATAATTTTATGAATTTTGAGAATAAAACCTTCAAATGTTACTGCTTCGAATTCAGTCAAAAATTGTATTTGAACTGTAAATGCACATAAACGCACCGCTTCCAGTTCTCTTGAGCTCCATCTCTTGCATGTGGATCTTGCTGGGTGTCATACGAATGGGCACAGGGTGGACTATTGCTGTATCCTACAATGAAACAAGTACATCAAACGCTGCTGTCGCAAAACTGTGTCCATAATGAAGATTTATCATCTCAGTCATAAAGAAGAACAAGGCATAGTTAAGAACCTGACACTGAGTAACTAAACAAACATTGTATCACAACACCGTCAAAGGACAGCCAGCAGAGTCATCACTTGGATTACATGATACAGTATGAAAGAAAGAGCATGAAAGAATTACCGGTAAGCTCAGCAAGCAAAAGAAAAACAAAAATTAATCATTTGATGATGGCACTGTGGCTGTGAATTTATCCTGAGGACATGCGCTCTCAGAGAGAATTTACAGAGTACTGGGTTAATGAATATCATTAATCATGAAAGAGCATTGAGTGATTGACTTACAGGGTCAGCTGGTGCAATGTTAGAATCAAATTGGGTCAGAGTTTGTGAGCTTGAGGAGCGTTCGCTAAAAGTCTCCCACTGCTGGAGAGACAGAGCAGAGACATGTCAACAAGGTGGAGCAACTCCACTCCTCACACAAGCAAACAGAGGCCATGATACAACAGAGTGCCCTTTCCGCCCTCTGACTGTTAGGAGAAACCCGTGATTTGTCCTGCATTGTACTGTTGGTGTCCACAGAGGACCAATTGTCTTCCTAATGACCTTATAGGCTGAGAGGTAGAATGTCACATTTTATTTCCCTATTACGAGGATCGCCTTAGAAGAAACAGGCTGTAGTCATCAAAAGAGAAACCCCAATAATTAGATTTTGTAGATCAAAATACTGACCTGGGCTGCGTTTTTCTAAATCATCGTAAGCCAAAGTTGATCGTTGCTCCATTGGTGATAATGGTTCTACAATCAACTTAGGCTTACGCTGCTTTTGGGAAACACAGCCCTGTTTAAAGATGAAGTGTGTACATTCTTAACCAATTAAAACTACAAAAGTAGTATTTTTTTAAAGAAATTAATAAATATCTCACTTAAAGTACCTATTAAGCTGGGATAGGAGAAAGCATTTAATATTCTAATAAAATAAGAATTTTCAAAATGAACTGAAATCCAACATGAAATCATAATGGACCATTTTTGCTGTCTTAAATGTCTCCAGTCCTATTTTGCAATATTGCAACATAAAATTTACTTGAAATCATAATTTTGACTTCTTAACTCATAATTCTGACTTCTAATTCTGACTTGGTATCTCAACGTTTTGATATGAATTGTCATAATTATTTATCAAGTATGATATGTGGCAGAAATGGGATGTCATAGAAACATGTTACTTTTCATCATATTTTATTTTAAAATGTGTCAAACTTTGTCTGGTTTCACGCCAACATAACCTTGAAAAATAATGTCAACCAATAAAATTATAGCTCACTGTGCTGGTATAAAACACACGATCCAATCAAATCCTGGCATTGTTTCCCACTGAATATTTTGTTTCACTCTGAAATGTCATATTATGGAATATTCCAATTAAAAGTATTCCAGGAGGTTAATCTAAGACTTTAAAAAAATGTGACTTCAGGTCAGCTTCAGGTCGTTTTGACTACAAGTCCACCACATTCCCAACAAAACAGTGAAGAATTAACTGTCACAACAATTCTCATGAGAGTGTTACATGTCCGGAGATGAAAGTGTGCTTTGCTGGCACCACTTTCTCCTGACCAGAAGTGTATTAGTTTTATTTTCCCATAAAGAAAGGCAGATAGAACTACAAACACGAGTGAAAGAGGTAGGGTACATTGAGAACACCAAAGTCCAAACCTCATTGCTTTGATTGAGCTCAGGCCAATTCTGGTTCAGTGAAGGCATGGAAGGAGACTTATTTGGAGTGACCTCCACAGGGGAAGCAGAAAAGCCCACCTCAGGAGCAGGTTCTGGAACTCCTGAAACATACAGACAATAAAGAACTTATGCAGACACCTGAACATCATTCAGCATGAATATGGAATCAGCAGAATAATATTGCATCGAAAGATCATAAACATCATAAAACTTCACAAGGACTCTCAGGGTCCCAAGGGCATATTCTATGTTCCATTTTAATATGCGAAAACTGTTGCTAAGATACAGGCTCACTCCTATGAAGCTGTTATTAGATTATTGTAATCAGTAGCAAGTTCGTTCTGTGTCTAAAATGAAACTTAAAATGCTGAGAAGTGACTATCACAACCGACTGCAACATTTTTTAGACTTTATATGTACTTACGAGGACAGACACTTCAAACAAATCAGTTTACTGCAACCCAGAACATTAGCTAGTTAGGGCGAAAATGTAGATTGAAATATTTAGCACTTTTAGCATTTTTACTATTGTAGTGAGCCTGGTTATAAGAAAATGTTAAAAACACAGTTTAAAATGTAAAATAACACAAAGAATATGAAAATCCCCACAATAACTGAACTATTGTTCAAAATGTTGGGGTTGATAAGACTTTTAAATGTTTTTGAAAGAAGTGTATTATGTTCACCAATAATTTGATTTTAAAAAAATACAGTAAAACTATAATATATCAATAATATTACCTTTTTTTTTTTATTTATTCTATTTTAAAAAGTAATTTATTTCTGTGATGGCAAAGCTGAATTTTCAGATTTATTCATGTTGAAAACAGTCGTGCTGTTTAATGTTTTTTGTTGAAAATGTATTTTTATGAATACCAAGTTCAAAAGAACAGCATTTATTTGAAACAGATTTTTTTTTAGTAATAACAAAAAAACTTTACTGTTAGTCCCTTGCTGAACAACCATATTAATTTCTTTAAAAAAAAAAAAAGAGGCCCCAATTTTTTGAATGGTAGTGCATGTGTCTAAATAGAGCACCAGCAAGTGGCCACAAAAAATTATTGCTATTACACTACAGAAGTATTTCTTCATATACCTCTGTGCATATTGAAATGGCACTTTGCACATATCATAATCAGAAAAGGTTTTAAAAAGCACTCTGTATGCAGAACGTTCTGAAATAACTGGGCTGCATATTTCACAATTTGAAGCTGTGGTTGGCGTGAGGCTTTTCTGCTTACCCGCTGAGTCATCCAAGTCAATAAGCTTTGGCATTAGGCTCTCGGGGAGCTTTTCAGGAAGGTCATAACCATTTTTCCTAGCGACCACAAGATGAAACGCAGCACAGAACTCATCCAGGGTCAGTGCACCATCTTTATCAAAATCTGATAGCTCCCTGCAAGATGAAGCAGGTCAGTCGATACAGATTATTAGATGAATATTTTAAGGTACAAAGAAATAGATGACAGGGACAACATATGCATGAGTTCTTGGTTACACATCTGTTTCAGACAATATACACCAAGGTCATCCAAAATGAACAAAGAGAGACAGTGTAACTCATGTTAAACTACTTACCAAATGTGAGACAGTTCTAGAATAGGCAGTTTCGACTTTGTAAAGAATTCCTTTGCGGATGAGCCTGAACAACAGAGAATGGATACATTTTTTAGGCTGGTAAATTCAAAACAGAAAACAGCATAAAACGCAGTTACTGTTCAAAACAAGGTCTCACTAACCAGGGATTAAACCAGTGAGATCAGCCTGAATGGTCTTAAACTGGTTTATGTAATACTGTCTTTGCTCATCTGTGATTTTCCAGGGGTCATCATAACCACTGGTCTGTCTTTGGATTTCATTTGTGGTCACTGCAGATGGCACAGTTCGTACTGTTGTGCTCTCCGGCTGGAGTAGAAAAGGAGGAAATAAGAATTTGATTTTGTAATACACTTATATTATGAGTATTATATTTGGAGTTGGCAAGATTTTTGGTAAGATTTTTTTTTTTTTTTTTTTTTTCCTTTTTTTGATAAAAAAAAAAAAAAATGTATCCTGCAATATCCTTAAATATTATTACAATAAAAGAATCTAAATCTTTTACATTTTAATTTATTTTAACATGTAATTTATTCATGTGATGGCAAAGCTGAATCTTCAGTATTTAGTGTCACATGGTCCTTCAGAAATCGTTCTAAAATGCTCAAAAAACATTTCTTACTATTATCAAGGTTGAAAACAGTTGGGCTGCTTATTAATTTTAAATCTGAAGATTTCAACTGTGTTTTTTTAAACAGCTTAAACAGCATGCTTAACTACCTTGTTTTTGAATTTCTTGTACGACCGGTAATTCTCTGAACATGCAATCATTTGGGCTTGGCAAATATTTAATAAAGTCTGCTTTTGTGAACACAAAAGTAAACATCTGTTCTGCCACAGAAGCCTTGGTTACAGCAGGCTAGTGGCGACAGATTATGTTGTATACATAACAAATGTATACATGGAGGCCCACATTGCATTACCTGAGCTGAGGGGGGATGCATTGGAAGTGTGCTGGAGGGGGGCGTGTCTGTAAAACTGACCCAACTTTCCTGGACAGGAGGGGGTGAATGGGCGGACCACATCCCATCACCTGTAACTGGTCCTTAGGCAAGACACAGAAAAAGAGACAGAGGAAAGAAAGAGAAACAGATAACAGTTAAAAAAGGATAAGAATGAATCAATTTAAGAAATATATACACATCTTGAAAATTTAGTAAGAATCCAGTACATCATGTAATATTTAAAATCAAACATCTGTAATTATAAGTGATCTTTCAGTTAGAATTGCCTACTTTATAATAACTTTAATTAATAAATTATTGCTACATTAAATATTACGTTATAATACTATACTACTAATTTAAGATACTGTTTGTGAATGTTAGTAGAGTTATTGTGTGACCTAAATAATATATTACTGTATTATTAAACATTGAGTACCTGGCTGTGCTTCTCTAAAAGGTGGCCAAACAACTCCTGGCACTGAGGGCTGTCTGTCCACGTTTCCACCGCTGGCCTGGCGTTTGTGCTTCCTCCAGGCATGGGGTGAAGTGGGAGGGGACTGGTGCGGTGACACTACAGGAGATGTGGTGTCCGGCTGGAGACAGAGATAAACAAAATTAATTACTTCGTAACTTTACAGACTTCCAGCCAAACAGATGGCCTTGGAACAGCAGTGATACATGCTGAAGTAAACAAATAGTCATTTTACAGATGCAAAACTTAATACAGAGACTCTATAAAGCATCCTAGAGTTAACTGCCTTGGCACAAAGAGTTCATGGAAATATTCAGTTATCAGATAGCTACCACACAACACCCCAGGTGATAACAAATAACCTATAATAACAATAATAAAAAAACAACTTCCTAGTTGTGGTAAAGACTGAAAACTAAAATCATGACCAAAAAAATATATATATATAAAAAAATATTCTTCTTCTTAAATTAAACAGCAATTACTGATTTTTCACTTTTTTTGTGAATACTGTTATCTAATAAATATGTCATGTGTACCACAAAATAGACAGTGACAGATCTAGCTGGCTACATTTACAAGGCCTAATGCACCGATTTCACATTTCCACGCATATTCAATAATAGCATAAGGAATATATTTTGTAGTACCTGTGGATCTACAGTGGGCACACAGGGCTGAATCATCTCATGCGCTGACACTTTTTTGGCTTGCACTCGGCCTGGAGGTCTGGGGAGGTAGGGTCCCTGGTTCTCTGTGTCTGCGAACATGACCGCGTGCCTCATCTCCTGCTCGTTCTTGCTCATCACAAAGCGAGGGAGGGGCAGATCCCTGACTGCAAACACAACTCCACATTAGACTTCTGTATTCAGAGACAGATTTAATGCACAACTACTGTCAACAAACTGATATTATTTGCTTAACTTCATCAGAAAATGAATCAAAACACCTGACTACCGAGGTTGAAAACTTTCATTACTAATTTTGAAAATCAATGGAACAGAAATCAAGAGAAACCAAGTTTATCCAAAGCCTATATAAACTCCAGGGTACTGTCAGCAATTTCCTGTTGACTGTGTCTTCATGTTCTTGCAGTATTTTCAAGGCTACGAGCCGGGTCTGATTTCCTGCTTATTTATACCACTGTCAATTTCTCATTCTTTACAAGGCCTTGTGTCTAACTTCCCAAAATTCATGTAGTCCTTCTGCACAGGGCTTCCTGTCAGGGACTGGGTTTATATAGAGAACAGCCATGATAGTCAATAAACAAACAGGAGCATTTGCATTTGGCTTAAAGGCACAAACAATCATTTCACAGAAATATACAAGTACAACAGAAAAAAAACAGCTATTTAAATGTGCAACATACTATTCCAGGACTCGAACCTGAATACCAGTATTAAAAATGGCTCGTGTTTGCAGTATACACATTCAGTCCTTTTCATCGAAGAGGCAGTAAGATTATCCTCTAATTCTTGTTATGTAATGGGCTGCAACTGCCACAATGGATTCATTTGTAAAATGAGTGTCTACAAAATTACAAGGATGCGATAACTTTACATTAAAAGAGCATTTTGATTTGGTGCATACAGGACACACATGCAGAAAAGGGTTTAAAAAGGTTTGTTGCTACCCACCATTGTTCAGGCTCTCCACGCGCAGGGGCAGTCCAGACTGGGCCAGTGCAATGAGCTTCAGTGCAATGTAGAACTGACTCCGTCCGAAATGACCGAGGCGCGTGGCCCCGCAAAGTTCAGTAATCTAGAACAATGGAAACAGAACTATCAGTCAGAGAAACTGACCTTAACACAAAACACAAAGGTGAACATACAATAGCATGACAAGAAGTGAGTATAGGTTAATAAAGTTAAAATAAATTAATTTTTAAAAAAAATAAAAACCACACACACAATATAAAGCACTAAGCTGGATTTGAGATAACAAAGAACATTTAATGAACAGTGAAACT
>SCHK01437569.1:0-15427 GCA_004124795.1 Poropuntius huangchuchieni | reverse complement strand
AAACCCTGTATATTAATGCTGCAGAAAAACACATCAATTTGTTTAGCCAGTTTCATCATTAATTCATGAACTAGAATAACAACACTCCCCTCTGCTCGCCTGCCATCTTTATCTACAGGAGGCAAAACGATACAGTGTCATATTTCAACACATCATGCATAAATACACAATGTTGAGACACAAGCATTTATGAGAGATGCACAGGTTCATTCTCTAAAAAAATGCATAGTGATATAGTTTTTGCTTCCCTTCAACAGACATTTTGACATATATGACATTTTTTTTCTTTCTTTTGAATTCTGATTTATTTTTATTGTAAAGCACTTTGGATCACTTTGGCTCTGTAAAAAAAAATTGCCTTGCCTTATATACAGTAGAATATACATATGTATTTTGTACCATCATACTGGTACGGTTGAATTTAATATGATGCATTGAGACAAGGAGGGAATGAAAAACATACAAACACATGAACTCAACTCACTGGAAACAGTCTCTCTGAGCAGACACATTCTTCAGGTATTGTTTCAGGGCCTCACAGAAGTCTCCCAGCTGCTTCTGGGAAACTTTCATCTCCTGGCGGATCAGGTGGAGAGACTGAAGAAAGAGAAAGAGAGTGATAGAAACAGAGACAAAGGGGCAGATTAGTTTCCAAAAGTATGAAATCTGAATACATAATGAAAACTGTGAGTCTATGGGGATAATGGCAATGTCTTATGATTAAAATGCATGCAAAGTTTATGGACACTTTGAATATTATTAACATTTGTCTTGATGTGAGTATTCACTTAATATTCTCTTTAGTCAAAATAAATAAATAAAACCAGACGTATTTAGAGACTCAAATCACGCCGCAAGGGTTCAAGAAATCATAAATTGTGAACACTTATGTTTAACCCTGTTAAATAAAAGCAAGAAAAAACTGCCTTAAAAGCTTTGACCCTCATTTAATAAGAGGAGTCATGGTCTATATTGCAGCTGAAAGGTTATGCAAGATCTACATATGGTTATTCCTATAGGAGAATGAGAAATATATATATAATACATATCAGACTGTAAAGTCAATACAGCTACTCTTTTGGATTGTCGCCACGGTAACTAATTAATTCCCAGTGTAATCTAAATGATGTAGAATTGTGGGAGTGTGGTTGGCTACCAAATAAAGTACAGTACTGTTTTTAAAACTGGCCTTTGCAACAAACAGTGAAGAAAAAAAACCTCATAACACTTCCAGAAGAATCTAGAACTTAACGGAAATGAAACTGAACCGCTTCTGACTTGTCTATTTCATATATAATTGCACCTCTCGTGTAACATGTCACTCAGGCCTCCCACTTCTTTCTAAATTGGTGCTGTCATCTTGAACCAATTTTATTAAGTCTGAGAGATTTGATTAAATAATGATATTACCCTGCAACAGACTAAGAAATGATAGGTTTAAATGTAATAATTGCTTGGGAGACTATTTCCACACTGCAGAGCACCCCGAGGAGCCTGACACACTGATTAACATCTGGATTTATATGCTGAAATGAAAATCATAAAAGTTTAAGATGCCTATATACAAGTAATATCCTCTGAAGTGTTTATAATACACCACAGTTCAAACGTTTGGGGTGAGAAGGAAAGAAAGAAATACTTTTATTCAACAAGTATACATTGAATTAATCAAAAGTGACTGTAAAAACATTTGTGTTACAAAAGATTTTAATTTAAAATGAATGCTGTTCTTTTAAATTTTATATTAATCAAAGAATCCAGGAAAAGTATCATGGTTTACGCAAAAATAAGCAGAACTTCTGATACATAAACATTGATCATAATAAGTATTATTCGAGTTCTTTGAGCACCAGATCAGCATATTATAATGATTTCTGAAGGATCATGTGACACTGAAGACTGGAGCAATTACTGCTGAAAATTCAGCTTTGCCATCACAGGTAATTTTTTTTATTTTATAATAGTAAAACAGAAAATAGTTATTTTAAATTACAATAATATTTCACAATATTACTGTTTTTAGATCAAATAAATGCAGCTTTAGTGAGCATCCCCAAACTTTTGAACAGTTGTGTATATTATCCTATAAGCTAGCCCACTGCAGCTGGTGAACTTTGCAGAATTATTTACATTTTTTCCTAAAGGAAAAGTCTTTAGATTCTGTCTGGGTTTGCCTATAACTTTCATATGCCATATTACAACCAAACAACCTCACCGCAACACAAATCATAACTTTACAGCCATTAAATAGAGAAGAAAGGGTATGTTTTTGTAGAAAGCAGGGTATTTTTAATGTAGTGTATGCTATAACTAAGGTGTCACATCTTTAATAGAGCATGTGCTGTTCCCCAGCAGGTGGGAAAGATAAAACCCAAGCGAAAACCATTAGGCCCTTTGATTTGACAGCCGTCCCGTTCCCCGAAGGCGAGGGCAATAAAAGAGCAGAAGCCTGGTAATAAACCCTGAACTTAATCAAGAGCACTATGCCACCCAACACTACCCAGAATGCAATCAGAAACACTACATTACCCAACCTACACAAAACTCAATAAGTATCATTGTTTTCCCATTCTCCTCCACTGGAGGCCTGATCTGATGGGTACGTACGAATAATTAGAGGAACGCATGAGAATTCTGAATCCAATTTTCTTCGCATTTCGCCATGTGGCTGATCCGAACAAGCTGCAATGCGACCGATTGCACTAATGTCTTTCATTAGTCTTCAGTGTTTGTTTGAACAGCAAGAGTGCTTCATTCAGACACAGTGCTGTGGAATAAACTGATAAAACAAAGCTCTGTAGATGAAGCAAATGTGACCCTTAGTGTAACTGTTAAGAGGCTTTGTGCTCAGTGAGATATTGTATTATTAGAATCCTTAAATCTCTCGCTCTGATTGGAGCCTGTTATAATTTCCTTTAGCAATATTTCTTGGGTATACTGCAATGTCTCTCATTTGGGCTTATGTGGAATTAGCCATCCCTGATGTGGTGAATGTGCTCTGCGTATGATGTGCGTGTTTCTCTTTAGCTCAGAAGGGAACCTAAACTAATGAACCCTAAAGACCCCCATGTGGAGTTGAACTGCTCCACTTCTGCATTATGCATCAGACTGTGAAACACACACACACACACACACACACACACACGCAAACACTAAGAGAGGAGAGAGTATTTTATGTGCACAATTTCCTTCCATGTAAGTGAGGAGAATGTCTCAGGTACTATACAAGTCCATAAAAAATGGTAGAAACCTCAAAGGGTTTGAGAAATTTCACCGTTACCATGGAAACTGGGGAATACCGTCCCATTTCTTTCTGATTGGCATCTTTCTACCCCCGTTTTTCCTTTTACTGGTAACACTGACTAAATGGCGTTTTAATTTCTCCTCTTTTGAACTTTAGCATTTCTGAAAATGAGCTGCTTTGTTAAAGTCTGAGAGGCATAAATCGCTCTGCATCCATCCCATGATAATTCCCTCTAAATGAGCAAAGATGGCTTTCAGATATGTAGTTGTATAACTCCAGATAGCTCTCCTTTTCTCTTTCTGTTTATCTTCGGTGGTTTTATCAGCAGGCAGCTGATTTATATTCCTCCTGGCCAATCAAGACAAGCACTGCAGGTGGTGTAAGAGTCAGTGAACACAGCCTGTAAAGCATAAACTGCTGAGCTAACAGATGCATTGAGCTGTTGGACTGATCAGTCATTAGTCCACTCTCTATAAAAATGTCTTAAAGAGAAGTTAAAACCTTTCCCTTATTGCAGCATCTCCACTCTCTTATAGACTTCAAAAAGCCATTGTTTCCTTAAATTTGGTGCTAGCAACACATGAAGAAATACACTATTGCTGTAATAAAGATCTACAATGCTGTACCTGCTCCCTTTTCTTTTATATACTCAGCATTACTGTTCATACCAAAATGTTTCTTGTTATTAAAATTAGGTTCATTTCTTTAAAATGTTCTCTTGTCATCTAAATGTCAAAATGCATGCAATTTACTACACGCAAATGGAGCAATAATCACTTGTAAACAAAGAAATAGCTCGGAAATGGCACAGTTATTGTTTTAAAATGGCTCTTTTCTGCTCTGTGTATAATTTACGGCAGATAACACTGCAGGAAACCCTGCTATTATTGTAGGTGTGATGAACTAATTCCAGAAATATCTTACGGGTCCCAAAATAAAGCTTGTGTTAACCAACAAACACAGAGGCACACGCTGAAGCTGTCAGGTGGAACCTGCTCAACCCCCATTTTGTCCTGAAATTGACAAGGATTAATGGATAAAAAGGAATGATTCAATTACCCCTGATCCCTCCAATGTCAATAAGATGGGAGTCAATTTGAGCTAAGATCCCTGTTACACACTGAACTCAGTTGCACTTTTTTCTATTTTTAAACACGGCAATCTTTTCTCTATTAGATCTAAAACTTTTAAATCACAAAGTTCTACAAGAGATTAAATCCCAGCACTCCCACACTTTAACTGAACAAAACCATATGATATTTCTGTGCATTCCCATGATGCGCTGCTGTGTGTATCGCTGGTCCACAGAGCGGGACTGATTTGTGGCCAGGTGAGGAGTAGTGTGATACTGCCTCTTATCTTTTCGAGGCACAAATGACTCCCGGAGCATGCTGGTATTAAATACAGAGCTGGTGCTTTCATATCGAGAAAGAAATATGGTTAAATCCTGAGGAACAGGTGGCAGATCTGCTGCAGGTGTGTGGAACAGCATGAGGAGCTCTGGAGAGACCCACGAGGAGTCAAGCTTGATTTGACAGGGGTTTATTCGCTGATTTTTAGCAATAATGCTGCTTTTGTGTTTTAACATGGAGGGAAAAGGTGAAATTGGTCATGCATTTTATTTGAGGATTTTATGCATTTTTCATCATGCTCTTTGGTATACAAGACGTGCTTTAGTACTTACTGCGCTAGTTGTGCCATCAGTGTCTGTTAGTCGCTGATGTAGGTCAAACCAAACTGTCTGCAACAAAAACCAGAACAGAAAAGCCACTAGTGAATTCACTGTCTCCCTCAGCTGCCCCTCACTGCTGCTGTCTGTCTGCGAACACTCAGGTGAGCTCATGAGAGATTAATCACTTTAACACATCTGCCTGACTTTACAAGAAGAAAAAAAATAAGAAAGGAAGAAACAAACAATTTTACAAAAAANCCTGACTTTACAAGAAGAAAAAAAATAAGAAAGGAAGAAACTAAAACAATTTTACAAAAAGGTTTGTATATCATTTTGAATTAAAATGTTTAAGAAGTGTGTAATCGCCCAAGGTTGGTCAATAACAAAAAAAGTAAATCTCATATAACTAATAAATACTGTAGCCATTTCGTTTTTTCCACACTTTTTAGGACATAAAATCTCAAATTTCTTCACAATTTGTGTGACGGAGTTTACATGTCACATAAAAATAAGTATATACAGAACTCATCAGGGCCTGTGTGATGTGTAACTCATAGCAGATAAAATACGGAAACCTTCAGGGTGGCAACTGACTGAAATGTTTTCATAAATATCTGACAAAAAGTAACAACACAGCTGTTAAACTGTATATTAACCATATCCAGTTTTCTTTTAGAATACACATGCATGTTTCTATTTTGAAGAAATTAACATTTCTAGATGGATACTGACTCTGGGGCAGGTGGTTTTAGATATAGAAGGTGATAAAAATGTCATGATTTTCATTAAATATAGAGAATTTCACATGAAAACTCTGCCATTAATTATTCTTATGTTGTTCCAAACCTATAAGACCATCTTTATCTTTGGAACACAAATTAAGATATTTTTGATGAAATCCGAGAGCTTTCTGACCCTCTGTAGACAGCAATGCAACAAGACATTCAAGGTTCAGAAAGGTAGTAAGGACATCATTAAAATAGTCCGTGTGACATCAGTGGTTCAACCTTAATTTTATGAAGCTGTAAGAATACTTTTTGTGCACAAAGAAAACAAAAATAACGGCTTTATGCAACAATTTCTTCTCTTCCGTGTCGGTCTTTGACGCATGTTCACTAGAGTATTACCACGCATGTGTCACAATGTCCTTAATACCTTTCTGGGTCGTGAACGTGGCAGTTGCGTTGCTGTCTATGGAGGGTCAGAGAGCTCTCGGATTTCATCAAAAAATATCTTAATTTGTGTTCCAAAGATGAACGAAGGTCTCACAGGTTTGGAACAACATGAAGGTGAGTAATTAATGACAGAATTTTCATTTTTTGGTTAACTAATCCTTTAAGGACATACTCGTTTATTCTTGACTTTGACTCATGTCAAACTAGAAATGTTGCTCTTTGCAGGCATGTTTTCTAGTATAGAGAATATGAGCAGTGAAAGACAGCCTGCGAGTATTATTTCCCTTCCTCCATGTAGAGTCTAGAAGCACTGTCACTTGGATGTAATGATGTATGCAGATAATAAAAAAACGCTGAGAACAAGGACCGTATATATTTCAAATATTCTCACTATATTCCAAAAATAGGGACTTTATGAATTCATGAGGAATTTACAGCAGCCCTGACTCTGAAAAGTTAACACCATCGCAACGTATGAATCATTATATGCTTCATAAAAAGAGAGGCGCTGGTATCTCCTGTCAGTCCATCCATAAGTGAACAGGGATAGTGTGGAATATTCTTTCCCATCACGGAATGACAGAGTACATAATGGCCGGTAATGATGCCACAAATTCGTGCAGCTGTCTCTCTCACTGAGAAAAGTGATGGCGGGTTATCCATCAAAAATAATAGCAAGAATGACACCCGCCGCACTGTCGAGTATGAATACTGCAGGAACGGCTTGAGCGTTGGTCTCCACAGTGATTGGAGGCTATCAGGGTGCCACAACTGGAAGGAAAAGGAAATGATGCGTTTCCTAAAGCTGTGGGGGCGCATTATGCAGACAACAAGAGCGTTCTGATGACTGATCCAGCTGTGAGCCAAAGCGGGTCACCAAAGTCAGGCTGCCCTGTCTGCGAAAGCGAAAGTGAGAATGGGGAGCAGAACAGGACAGACGTACAGTGCTATGTTTGACATTTCAATTAAAATGAAGGCTCTGAGGATGGATGTTTAGAGGAGCATGTGTTAAATCCTGCACAGACCCAGCTGTGCTGCAGGTCTGGTGGTATTGATCAACAATGGCAGATCTCACAGTGGACTTTGAGTTTGACAAGACAACTGATTTGAGAACTTTGAAGGCGATCCGAACTATGACGACTGCAATTGCAAAAGGTTGCATGGCTTGCAGGGGTGGTTAGAAAAAAAAATAACATTTCAAAATATTGCGTTGTTTTACCTCATGATACTATTATATTCTCAGGCTAAAATAAAAAATACAAATAAATAAATAATAATACAATTATAAAATTATATAGAAATATATATATATATTTTTTTTCCTCTGAAAAAGTACCACCATAAAGGGCAAGTATGTGAGTAGGTATAGCATTAGATCAAAAAACACAGAATTATGTCTATTCAAATAAAATTAAAACTCAGAATGAGCTAATAATATTATTGCATTGTAGTTCATCAGATGAAAGTCAGTAAAAGAAAAAAAATGTTATTAAACAGTAACTAAGCAGTTACTATTTTATACACTATCATTCAGAGGTTTGGGGTTGGTAAGATTTTTGAAATGTTTTTAAAAGAAAGTTTCTTATGTTCATGTAACACTGTGATATATTATTACAATTTAAAACAACAGTTTTCTATTTTAATGTGTTTTAAATTTTATTTATTCCTGTGATGGCAACATTGAATTTTCAGCAGCCATTACTCTTTAGTCTTTAGTGTCAGTATCATGATCCTTCAGAAATTATTCTAATATGCTGATTTGATGCTCAAGAAACATTTCTTATTATCAATGTTGACAACAGATAATAATAATAATTTTGTGGAAACTGTGATACATGTTTAAAAAATTCTTTGATGAATAGGATGTTATTAACATTATAAATGTTTCTACTGTCACCTCGGATCAACTTATAGCCTCCCTGTTGCTTAAACATATTAAAGTTCTGACCCCTATCTTTAAGCTAATAAATTTAAAATGACGCTCTTCATGATATTTCTCTTCCTGCATTTTAAAACTGATTGTATATGCTTGTATCCTTGTTAATCTGTCTGGACGGAAACCAAAAATAATCCAGTACCACAGGAGTTTCTGCTGCTCAGCCCCAGATATCCTCCAATTCATCCCGTCTCACCAGGATTCACCAGGATGTGTCAGAACCTCCCTTCCACTGAGAGAGGAATAAACCAGTCGGGCTGGTTTGGCTATTCTTAGCTCCAGCAATAAGAACCTGCCTGCCAAAAACTGCAGTATTAACTGGGGACTCTATTAGTCCACTGTGCTCAATGTCTATCAGACACACATAATAAACTGACCGAGAGAAATACAGAGAGATGGTGAAATAATGGTTAACCAAAAAAGAAATGTTACATGGATGTTGAGTGAAAAGAATATAATGGTAAAAACAGTCATCTACTAGTGCAGTATTGTGGTTGACAGGTCTGTTTAATTGCTTTCTTTGTTTCACTGTATCATTCCTGCCCTTCTTCGCTGTTCTCCTGAGCAATGAAAGTAATAACTATAGGAGGAAAAGATTACGGGCTTTGCTAAATGCAATCTGAATCTCCTCTCAGGGCTTTACATATGAATGTGTGTAATTATCAGAGTGTGCATGTGTGTGCATAAGTGGATGTATTGTAAGTGCAGCAGTAACAGAAATTACAGAGCTGTATTTTAGGTACAGGAAGCTGCACAACAAAGTCTTAAGACCGTGACACACAAAGCTGACGGTCAGCGAACATTAGGCCATTGTTGAGCCATTCCAATACACACAGACTTTCATTAATTACATGGCATATATATCTACAGTGCTAGTTTCTGTTTCTCTTTTTTAAATGATGAACATAGACTATTGCCATTTGCTGACAGTCATTTCCTCTCACGCAGCCACAAAACGTAGGTGTCTATGTTCGTCATGGTATGTTCAAGTGCAACTTTGGCCCAGACGCACACAGCGTGAGGCGACATCACAGTCAGCTTTTGTCAATGCTAGTTCTTTGTTGTCGTTTTGGTGTCACAGCCTTTACTTGCTAATCATCCAATGGACTTATGAAATGAAGAAACAAATTTCCCTCGCTGGGTTTGTGTTTTTAGTAAAATCCATGTCCCATCTTCCCATATTCCCAAGTCCCTTTTGATATTTACAGCTGGTTACCCTTTTACACTGTCATTCAAATGTTTGGGGTTGGTAAGTTTTTTTTTTTAATGTTTCTAAAAGAAGTATACTCACCAAGGCTGCATTTATTTGATAAAAATACAGTAAAAATAGTACTATGGTGAAACATTTGTTGCTTTTCCACTGGTTTTCCACTGGGTACAGTACCTGGTACTTTTTTCAGTACCACCTCGGTTGAGGTTCCAAGCGAATCGTACCATTACCAAAACTCTGCTGATCACTGATTGGCCGGAGAGAATTGTCATTACCTGAGTCACTGAACTTGCTACACGAAACCCCAGACTCGTTTTGACTGTTTTGAACGAGCACACCTTTTTTAACAACCAAAAAAATGTCTGTTTTGTGGTCTGTTGAGGAAGTACAGATGTTCCTCTCGTTGACAGCCGAGAAACGGATCCAGTGAGCGCTTGATGGGGCGACGCGGAATGGAAAAGTTTTTCGGGAGGTAGCTCAGCTCTTGGCCGCAACGTGTATAATCCCGCCCACTTAAATCAGTTCTAAACTGCAGTGGAAACGCAAACCGAGCTGAGCCGTGCCGTTCCGAGTCGAGTCGTACCACGCAGTGGAAAGCACCAATTGTTTCAGTTTAATATATTTGTTTTCTACTTTAATATATTTTAAAACATAATTTATTCCTGTGATGGCAAAGCTAAATTTTCAGCAACATGTCTCCAGTCTTAGTGTCACATGACTACTGCTGTACAGTTCTGCTGCTTAATATTTTTGTAATAGTCATGATATAATTTTTTAAGGATTTCTTGATAAATAGATAATTCAAACGCCCAGCATTTATTTGAAATAGAAACTGTAAAAAAAAAATATTTTGTAAATTTCCTACCTTAAATATCTCAAATTTTCTAAATTTTTCTAATTTTCTCAATATTTAGATTTTTTTGCACTCGGCCAAATAATGTCCTATACTTAAAAACCATACATCAATGGAAAGCTTATTTATTCAATGGCCCTTATGACTGGTTTTGTTGTCCAGGGTCACATATGAGACGGCCATCAAACAACCACTACTATAATATTTGTTTATAACGACATACCATTTAATCAAATCAAGTTGCATCAAAGTCTTATCAGGTTCATGCATTTTAAAAAAAAAAACCTACAATAATGCAGTAACAAGCAAGGCCAATTTGCAGACCAGTATAAAGCATAACAGCCCTCACAGTCAACACCTTCCACCCTCTGAAACATATACTCTTTTGGGTTTATGTGATATTTTATTTTTATTTGAAACAAATACAAAACACCTTTGAAATCTATGTATTATTATGTTCAGTTGCCATAAAACCAGAAACTAAGATTTATATTTCCATTTATTTTCAGTACCTTAATACACTGGATTGCATCTGCACAGATCTGCGGATTTAGACCTCTTGCTATTATAAGACACTTCCCAGGAGGAAGCACTTGACCTCTCAGTATTAGAAGACGAACCTCTTACCTTATTCTCCAGACGTCCAATCAGCTCAGCCAGTCGGTTGATCTGTGCCTCAAGTCCTTCTTTTCTCACCTCCACAGCTCCTGACAGAGACAGAGAGGCACAATGCATAATTTGCAGATAGTTTCAGCAATGTTTTACTCTTCCAGGCACCTGAAACCTCATCTGAGAGTGGCTGTCATAGCAATGCGACAGAGCGAATCAAACGTTCAGACATTATTACTGAGCTCAAGTTGTTACAAAGATTTTAATGGACGTTTACACGAACTGTTTTGAGTTTTTACACATCAAAAGGTGTTCGCTAGGGCAGATGTCACATATAAAATGAGTACTGAAAAGTACTACCATGTTTATTTGGAATTGTACCGTAGTGTTACCATCTGATGCCACGGTATCGCCACTGCGAATGATAAGTACAGTATTGTTTTTCACAGAAAAACATAAATGGAAAGTGATTAACATGATTTCCACCCTTCCTTTCTTTCTTTTATGCAATGACAGATCCTATTAATGAGGGAAAAGGTTTTCCTGCCTTTGAAATCAGCCCCACTTGAGGTGCCAAACCAATTAGACTCTAACACCTCCCTTGTGTTGATGAAGCCAGCATAACAGGGAGGGGAGACACTTTGGAACACATTAACTGTTACCATAGCAATAGTGCGACCAAGTGAACAGGGTCTGAAACCTTTTAAAGGCATAGCGAGATGGTCACTAAATCAGTGTACCAACACTGAACTGAGACAAGTTTGAGGTTTTCTAAAAATGAGTAATATTAGGGCATACTGTAGCACAGCATTCTGTGAAAAACACATCAGGTAGAACATGTACATAAAATCAGCACAGAAAATGCTAAGTTTGCAATTCTGTAAAGACCAGAACCAAACAGGATAACAATGTTTAAATTGCATGTCTCCATTCTTCATATGAGCAGCAGTAGAGCAACAGATATTTTTCTTCACTCATACAGTAGAAGTCTGGAATGGAAGAAGATAATCTGGGAGTCTTGCCACATGGTCTTTCTGCTTATGAGACTGTCATGTTAATTAGCTTGGGCACTTTAGCCACGACATACTGACTTGGAAAGAACATCAGTTCAGACTCCAGTCAGGACCAAGCTGGGTTGAACCCAAACCTTTCCCTGACCACCTGCTCTTTCCAGATTTAGTGCTGTCAAATGAATGACATGCCAATATGGTTTCTATGGGAAAAAATGGAAAAAGTTTTGCTTGGTTACAGCACAATGACTCTCTGAAGAAAAGTCTCAGCAAGCAAAGCAAAAAAGACAAACTTAAGGCCAGACACCACAGGCACACCAGGGTTTTTCACTCATTGGTCAATAGTGAGATTTTAGGTTTTTCATAAAGTGCTGTTTCAAACTAGTGGAAAGAAAATATTCAAAATACACGTTTAAGTGTTGTTTCTATCACACTTTATCCATTTCAGTTACAATGCATATCTTTAAAGGCCTTTTACTCAAAATAATTTCTTCTGCAGTGGAATCTATCCACATTCTAAAGGTTTATACAGAAGGATTCATTTATATATAACGTGTCTGATTTTATACAACATTTTATTAAAAAAAAAAAAAGAACTGTGAGAAAAAGCATTTTTTAGCTGTTGACAGTGGCTATTTTTCTGGCTTAATCCAGTGTTCAGATTTCTGTTCTGAAAATGTATGCAAATTAATGCATATTTAATTAGATACTGTATTATTTGCATATATAAAAAGAACATTTGAGAAAAATTGTAACAGAAAAATGTTTGCAATTCTTAATGTAATCAATCAGCAGGGGTAGTATGGTGATATCTAGTTAATTTTTTTTATCCTATTCACAATATGCCTAGATTGTCCAAAATAACATTGTTTCTATGAGTGCTACTGTTTCATCCTACAAACTGTTTTACATGACCATCAATGAGTAATAATTATTGGTAAGTTTTTATTATTAATAATTGTTTTATCTACTGATAATGTTACGGATGCTAATGAATAAAAGGCAGTTATTTAAACTATTTAAACTATTTTGTGTAAATTAATTAAAAGTAATACATAAAAAATTTAAATCAATTTAAATGCTTCAATTGAATCCAGGCACTACAGCATTACAGCTGTAACCAAAATCAGGGGAAATGTGCACGCACAATTAAATACCCAATATTAGTAATATAGTATCAGAAAGAATCACCATATATAATCATCAAATTGTAGAAATCAAACCTATAGCACTGAGCCTTTGTGTGTGTGTTTGTGCAACATGAGCAGAAATAAGGTGGAGAGCAGAGTGAGAGAAGGAAAGCAATTTGAGAAAAGCCTGTGATTGACTGATGGGAGAAAAAGTGCCATGTGCAAAGCAAGTCTCGCAGAAGTATTGATCAATATCCTCATCCCGGTGCTCATAAACTACAGCTTGGACAGCACGCTCCAATCACGGCTCTCCCTGCCGGAGCTGACAGCTAGGATGCCGCTTTTATTGTGAGCAGAGTCAGCTTTATCAGTGTCTAGGGGAAATTTAAAACTAGTGCCAGTGTTTGAACGTCACCCATAAAACAGACCTCTTCGATTCAGAGCTGCGGTGTCACAATATCGGCATACTGGACAGGCCGACTTTACAATAAAAGTGAATGAGAGGACAACTGAGATCTATATTAATTACTGTGAATAAGGAGTTTGCATGTCAATATAAGCTTTCCTTCACAGCTTTTTGTCCTGAAATGTCAAATGGCATCTAACACACCTACTGAAAAGCAGACACACTAAGATCAGGCTCCAAATAAACTCTGGATCTGTTCGAATGATAAATGCACTGCAACAGAAATGTCTGTATTGCTTGGTTGATTTGGAGAAATTGACTGCATGACTACTTTATTAGCACTGAGAGGAAGAGGAAAGTGAGATGGGCATTTCAAAAAGAATCATATATTGCCTCTCTCTGTGACACAAAAAAAAAGAAAAACACTAGAATTAATTTTCTATCGTATCTCCAGGCGCCCTCTAACTCCTTTTTCTAACTAAAACTCTGGAACGCTTTGAGGAAGACCTTTTTTCCACCCTCTCCTCATTAAAAACTCACACATTTCTTCAGTTGCATCATGCATACAAGACTGTCGAGAGCGTGTGGTATGTGCTGAATTGGCACATGAATGGCGTTGTGTTGTTTTAGTGTCTCTTTAGAGCGGTTTCATAACCAACTCACTAGAGCTCAGGCCCAAATCTCATCAGTAATGGAAATGTGGAGTTTGTTGATACAGAAAGCCCAAGGGAAAGCCTGCGAAACCACATCTTTGACAGACTTTAACTTTGCCTTTGGCTATTAGACGGCACACAGAATGGTAAATGCAGATGTTTTGCGTGATAATGCAGTTGGCCACCAAGTGTGGACCACAAAAGAGGTCCTTACCAAATTGATTTATGCAATGTTCGGAAAAACAAACCCCATGATGAATAGAAGCAATAAAGCAATGCGCCAAATAGACCATTAAATAAGTCCTCAAGTAAACCTCCACTAAAACACTGCAGGAAAATAGTATTGAAAGTGTGGGGCCTCTAATCTATGTGCCAATTGTTCTAATGGAGGTAATATTACTAAAGTCAGTCTTTTTCTCTCGCAGACCCTGGCTGAGGAACAGCTATCTAGTCTCAATGGAGATTTCCCTGATATTTCCACCATGTCTTCATTCCCTTTTGAATCACTCAATGATACTTTACTTTTTTGTCATTTTAAGGTATCATAGGTGAGGTATGTACCCTAGTGAAAAATACTACAAATACATTTACATATATATGTACTTAATAAAAATACCCTGCAAATTACTTACTTAGTGTATTACTTAAGTACACTTTAAATATCTTGCATTTAAAAGCTGACATTATTCAAAGATCATACAATCCTCACCAATAGTGACATTAAAGGGGTCATAGAATGAGGTTTCAAGTTTTACTTTCTCTTTGGAGTGTTACAAGCTCTTGGTGCATAAAGAAGATCTGTAAAGCTGCAAAGACTAAAGTCTCAAATCCAAAGAGATATTCTTTATTAAAGTTAAGGATCTGACACACCCCCCTAAAACGGCTCATTCTAACACACCCCCACATCTCTACGTCACGATGTGATGATGATTTGCACAACACCGCATAAAATGTATACGCAAAGAAAGGAGGCGTAACTTAAGCAGGGCTTAGAGGAGATAAAATAATGTAAAATATGTGGAAAATAATGTAGTTTTTGAAGTTTTTTTTACTTTAAACCACGTAACCACATTGCATTACACCAAATACACATAAGAATATTCTTTTTTGGCATCGTCATATGACCCCTTTAAACACATTTTAGGCTTATTATTAAGAAATGTGCATTGTGCACAAGTAGTACTCCCAATAGTTGAATTATAATTTTTATATCAGTAAGTCTCTCGAGCAATATGTTAGTAAATATGTTAATTAGGGCCGGTAAGCGATTAAAATGTTTAATCTAATTAATTACATGAATTGCACCAATGCAAATTAATCGCACATCAAATTTACTCCCAAAAGATCTTTTAAGGTCATTGTTGTGTAAAGCATCAAACAGACATTAAAGTAGCTTCAGCAAGAAATAATAAAAAAAAAAATGTAAAAAGAAAAAGAAAATTTATTACATACTCTTTTGGACTTATTATTCTTTTTTGAGGGTTGAGTAAATGATGACACAATTGTTATTTTTGGGTAGATGATTTACA
>SCHK01437568.1:0-16700 GCA_004124795.1 Poropuntius huangchuchieni | reverse complement strand
TTTTAAGTTAAGTCAACTTTTCACTTTTTACAGTGTAAATTATGTACCAGATTCACAGCCCTTTGCTCTTGGTATGATGTTGCATTTGAATATTGGACTCTAGTTGAACTCTTAGCAAATAGCTGATTCGAAACATCTAAACAGTGCATTTCATTGTATAATTGTTTCTCTTGACCTATTGCTCACAGCAAAGATTGTTTTTTTTAAGCTTTGTTCAACAGGAACTAAGTGGTTTCATTGATGTGATGTAGCTCACTTACATCTCTGAATTTAATTTTTGAAATTGTAATAAAGTTTATCAGTTATCGCTCCAGCTGCAGACTTGACCTCGTTTCCTAAGAAGTTGAACTTAGCTGTACTGGCACAGCTAAAACAATGAGACTTTATAATTGTCCTTAGCCCCGCCTGTGCTCTATTAGGTTCTGTTGGAAAACTGTTATGTAATACATCTAAAAGACAGTAGTGTTGGTCCAACCTCATTGGATTGTGGTTATACTGACAGAACTTTCTTTCCGTAATGGGCAAGGAAAACAGGTCTGGGATAATGCCGCTCCGGTTGCTACACTACAGTTTAAGACTGTGCCTTTAATAAGAGGGGTAACAGGCCTAGATGGCTGGAGGCAAAGGGAAGCCTTTGGGAACGGCAATATCCTCTTGGAATTAAATTGCCAAGTTCAGCTTTGATCCTTTGGAGAGGAGATTTCATTTAGTCCAGCATTGGTTTTGCCCCCCACCCACCCTCTCTCTCTCTTAACTGCTCCCATTTTTTATTCCCAGCAACTGGGTATAGAGCGGTGCAGTTGTTGAAAAGGGAAGTGTATGAGAATATATGAATAGGTGGCTCGAGAATGAGTAGGCTACTTTATTTGTGGCCTCAGGGAGTGGTCAACCCCAATGATGTGCTGCTCTCTCTTCATTATCTCGTTTTCCCTCTCTCTGTGTTAGGTGTAAACAAACAGAATCATAGAGCGAGCTAGGGTGGGCCCGTCAAAATACGGGTTGTCTTCTCTAGCTGACAGATCTGTGTGTGGTCTCCCAGGATTTGGGAAAAAGACCTAACCAAAGTGGTCAGGAGCCATGACCAAGCTTGGTTCAACAAATCAAGCTTTGCCCAAGACTGTCTGCAGAAATTATTCATGCTTTCTACGCAGATCTTTTGAAATTACTTAATGTTGTTGCTTAAAATTAGATCATTGAGCAATTGTACTGATTCTGGTAGTTTCCATTATCAGATGCTGTTTTTGAAAAAAAACCTTACTCCCAACTCGCTTGGTCAGGACTCCTTGGTGTCACTTTTTAATGCAGGGTACTCTGTTGGCTTTCAGTTGTTTGCCTTATGTGTCATTTTTTCTTTGAATGCATTTGTATTATTTATATTTATACATTTATAAATATTTTGGAGCACGTAACACCACCCCCATACTAAAGGTGTTTGCACACTGGGACCAAAATTTTCGCACTTTGAAAAATAAATACGAACTCACGTTGTGTCAATCACATTTACAAACTGCCTCCGAAACATTCGTCCGTCATAAAAAATTCGGATCAGGTTCAATTTTCTGCGTTTTCGCATCCGTAACATGCATTTTAATAGGAAAGGATGACGAATACGAAAAAACGGAAAAGGCATGCGAAAATTTCGGACTCAGTGTGCAATGGCCTTTAACCTACTCACTTCTCAACAACGTCTGCATATTGACGCCAAAGCGCACCGACATATAGCACCGTTTGCACTTCGGGCGTCCCAAGTTCGAGACCCAGCCCTCAGACTTTTCATGATCCCGTTCCACTTTTTTTCTCCCACTTTTCTTCCTGTCTACTCACCATCCTAATGTAATAAAGGCAAAAATGCCAAAAATACATCTTTAAAAAATAAATTACTTACGAAAATGTGATGAGTTGGGAGTGAGAATGTGTTGTTTCTGAATGTAGTCGTTCTGTACTTTTGTTATGGCTGTATTTTTATTTTTTTTTCGTTATGGAGCTTTAAAATCAGGATTAAAATGTATTTGACCAATTCGCCACATCACTAAACCATTTGACCAGACACTTTCACCAAAGGCTTTTCTGTACTGATTGTGGTTGGCTAGCCCTGCTGAGAAATCTGAGCATGAAATAGTTTGTATTTGTGCTGTACTGAACGGCTTTTAATAGAAATGGTACTATTTTTCATCAAGCTCAGTGCTGTTTGGCTTGATGGTGAAAAAACATTTCAGGTTATATCTAATTGTTGGTTAAAAATGCATATTGTTCTAAATTTACTATGATCTTACTAAACATCCACTAAGTATATTTATTCTTAGTTTTTTTCTTCCTTTATATTTGTATATTTATCAAAAAATCTTCAGAAAGAAACTTTGCAACCACATTCTCAAAAATCTTCCCTTTTATACAGACCAACCAAAAATTGTGTCCTCCAGGTAAATTTCATCAAGTTCTTTCGTAAACATGCTTTGGCATGTTTTGAGTTGTTCTAACAAATTTCCTCACGAAATACTTCTCGTTTCAGATAAAATGCGTGAAGTTTCACTTCAGATCTGCCTTTGTGTACCTAAAGAATATCCAGTGCTGGGAATCCCCAGCGTAATCGCTTCAGGACGAATTAGCCTGGATTTAGAGCAGTCTGACGCCGCAAAACACAAAGCAAAGTCAATGAATGACTGTAAAGCAATCACCAGGAACTACAGAGTCTGTAGTTGGTTCTTTTGGCAAGCCGCGTTAGGTCATAACTAAACTGTTTTACTTGCATAATATTCACTTACTGGATAATTATAAAAGAAAAGATTTCAGTTTCAAGGCCGGTTGATGCGCGCCGATGGACAGTGAAGGGTTAAGTGTGTTTCCTGCAGGAGAATAAATTAAATGCGGCCATAATCACATTGCAGGAATGCAGTCAGTGTACTCTTGTGAAACACCCCCTAAGCCCTGGCTCTGCTCCACTCTCTCAGCGCCTCACACAAAGATGGCTTTGTTCTCTCCCCCTCTCCCTTTTCTCTTTCTCTTTCTCGACTTTTCATTTCTTTGCCTCCTTCTAACTCTCATTTGCTCTTCTCTATCCCAGTTTTACTTTCCCTCTCTCAGCCAGTCAGTCAGCGTTCCCCTTTTCCACTTTTACTTTCTCTCTTTTTCATGGATTCTGGGTTTTTCCCATACCTTCCCCTACTTTTATTTTGTTTGGAAGATCATATTTCTGGACTGCCATGTTTCATTTTGTTCATGTTGTGTAATTGCTTGTTTTCTCTAGAAGAAAATCTTTATGATTTATAAAGAAAATAAGATGCTGAAAGCAGCAGCACAAAAAAAATCATCCAACCAAACCCTAAAACCTCACGCAGCCCCATATCATGCTGAGACTTTGGAGGACCGTATCTATAATGAGCTTTCAATGACTAGATAATCATGTAATGCAAAATTGTGTCATCATGTGACTTTCTCATCACCACCTGCATTTGGTGGTTATCAGAGTATTTCAAAGGTACAAAACAGAACAGTACTTCAATAGGTTGGTATATTAACATTATATCAGTTATTGAAATTACAGTATTTAACTGTAAATTTAAGTTAAAACCATAAAACCTAAAATGTTGTTACCGTGTTTTTTTACTGTAGAATTCTGGCAACCACAGCTGCCGTTTTTTTACCGTACATTTTACAGATTTTTTTTTAGTGTTGTTATTGATTACCAACTTAGAACCAACCTGTTTGCAAAAGCTTGACAACCTAGAACCTGACCAAATTTTCACCAAAACAACTTTGAACTTCACACTATAGTTATGTTATGAGCAACTTCCCCAAGCTCATATTAGAGAGTCATTGAGAGAATTGTCCTGCTGAGAGGCGGTTCGTTTGTGGTTACTGATTTACCCAAGTGTTGGGAAATTTGTTCCTTCTTGCCTGATCAATTGGTGAAAAGATGTGCAGGAACTGGCGGGTTTTCTTCTAGGGACCGTCATCTGCTCACATCTCGGACTGCAGCTGCTGCTCTGTATTCCAGCCACACGTGCATCCATGTGAATATGGAAGTACCAAACGAAAGCCTCTGCATAAACCATGTTTCCCTTAAGATTCATTCGTTTCACAGGTGCTGGTGCTTTACCAGTGCTCATTGAGTGTATGTGTGTCCACAAGCACATGTGCAGATTTTTGTCTGTACTTATGTGTCAGTGTCATTGTTGAACAGAAACCCCCTTCTATTTAAGTACTAAACAGAATGACTCACCCTGTCACAGCTGCAAATGTCCGTACTCCCAGGACTCAGTGTTCCTCTTTCAGCAGAGGGCATTGCTTACATGGGTACCAAAACTCCTGAAAGTAAAAGCGGCTGTGCAGTAACTTTCAGTCAAACCCAGACAGAGCCCTGTCAGTTGGATTCGTCTTCCTGATCCCCGAGGCCTAGCCCATAAAGAACGAGGTTAAGTTGAGCTGCATGAACTACCCTGACCCTACCTCCAATGAAAAACAAGCCTGCAAACAATGGTGTTTACTGTCAATGGTGGTTATCATCCAATTCATTACATTTATATCGAGATTATGTAAGGGCAATTACACAACTGCAGTCCCCCCTTTCTGTTCTTCATATTTTGGCTCTATTGAAAAGCCGCAGTGTCCTCAAATCTCCACAGAGGAAATGGAGCATTTCTGAATCAGAACATTTTTTGCTGATGTCCCCAGCCTTGGCTCACAAAGGACAAAACGAGGCCCTTATTAAGCTGCCCCTTTGCCAGGCCACATGGAGGATTTGCAAGTTCAATGGGATCTGCAGGAACAACAAGGGAACAACGAAACTCTTCATCCTGTCAGTAAAGCATGGCAGAGGATCCTGGACCTACGGCCTGTTTTCAACTTATTTGAAGCCTGGGCAACATGAAAGTACCATTTTTTTTTATTTTTTTTTACCCAGCGTGTCTAAGCTGAAGCCTCACATTATTTTCACACAGATAAACTTGAAACAAAAGGCCTTGGCTGACTCAATGTTTCCAGCAGGGTGAGGAGTAGAGGGATTTTACAGAGCTGTACCATGTGTCTTGGCCAGTACCGCACTGACTCATTATTAGCAATCAGTGTTGGATCTGGATGCCTTTAGCTGCTGTGGTTCTGTGGGGTAAAGGCTCCCATGATTGTGAGACGTTTTTCGAGCTGCTCATCTCTGTAATTTAGCAGTTCGGTTTGATTATTGTGGGGGGTTTTGTTTCGACTGAACCCAGAATAGCTCGGGGGTTTACTAATCATTTCTGTTTCCTAAGACCACGCTACTCAAGTGCAAAAACAGATTCTGATGGGGCTGACAGGTTCTCCGCAGCTCTGGTTTCTCAGTGCCCAGACTGATGTGTCCCTCTAATGAGAAGTTTTCTGGACTGCGGTGCTCCAGGTGAAGGGGCCCTTTCTGGGTTACCTTATATAGCAGCAGGTTTCACTAAGGTGTTCATTTCAAGAAACCTTTTATCTCCTCCTCCCAGCCCTCCAGACTCCATCTGAGCTTCATAAATCAAAGAGGCAGAGTCGCAGGGGTCAATTCGAAAGCCCTCAAGAGTCGTCGTCGTCTCTTGTTCGCTCAGTGCTCGTCTTGGTTCAACGAGTTGGGCCTCGCGAACCGGATCGCTTATTTTACATCTGTACTACTTCATGCAACTACTGAGTTCTCAAAGCACCCATTTCCAAAAGGGCAGTGTGAAGAACGGTGAGCGTCAGGCCGTGTACACCCCTCCTGAGCTACAGGTTTCCATTCGCTATTTCCTGTCTCGCCATGCACTCTAGCAAGGACTTGCCCCATGTGTTCTGCTTTATGGAGTAATAAAAAAGCGTAATAGCTCTCATCTATTCTTGTTAACAGCACAGTGTGCGCTTGTCTGAGTGTGACAAAGGGTGAGAGAAAGACTGGATATGAAGTTAGTTTTGAGCGGCCCCCTTGAAGGCATATGTAAACATTTACGGTTTGTCTCAAGCTGCTGGTGTGATTACAGAGGCCGTACTGTACAGAGGCAGTCAAATGGAAAATGCAGAGCACATGAGTATGAGTGGCCTACTTGCTACTAGCATTTCCCGACCACGGTATTAGCAGGGCGCTGCCTCTCGAAACTAATGTGTTTCGTCTGATATTGAGGCTTGTTAGGAGATCCAGTCAACATCCGTCTACACTCTGTTCAAGTATGTTTACGGGTTTGCTTATCTCCAGATTGAATAGATGCTGTAGTACAGAGAGGGGATCAGACTTGGCGGCGTAGAGTGACGCAATGGAAACGCAACCAGATGAAGTAAATAATTATGTTTGTAAGCAGCATGTTCACGCTTAGGACATCGGAATACCAGTCATGTGAATCAGCAGCAGTCAGTTCTGAAGGATTCATCCAATACAAACCTCTTGTTACGAAGTGTCATGTGGTTTTACTGGTTGTTTTTGTTACAGGGAACTGGAGAAATCAGTCATGCCTGTTATTACTCCAAGCATGGAAGCTGCCAGTGTGTGGGATGCTAATATCACTCAAAGCTTGTACATGGGTCTTCACACTGATAGCGGTGTGCCATGCGACAGACATCATTCTTTTTTTAATGAAAGCCCAAGTAGCGGAGATTGTTGCTGATGCAACAGCTTTATACAAATAAGCAATGCAGGGAGTGTCTACAGTGATCTTCCAACAGATACTGATTTTTAGCGCTGCCTGTAACAAGGGGGCTTCACTGGAAGTTTGGTGTTCATGTATTTGCCTTCTATTCTAGGGCCCCATCATGAGGTTCAGACTGAAAATGAAACAAGACTAGCACCCAGCCTCATGGGAGACGTTTTTCTCATGAAAAACCAGAGTTTGGGCATCAAGAGGTTTCATAATAAGCATCACGGCCACAGGAATGACAGTAGCAAAACATAGCTGGATGTGTACTTAGCCATGTTCTACATTGTCGTCCCCCACAAACCTAGCCACATTAAATTTGGCACACATTTCCCTCAGCTGCTCACTAGGAGTATGTTTGCTTGGGTTTTATGGGAATTCATATTGGACGTTTAACCGCTTCGGTTCCTTACCAAGACTTAAAGCACCATAGATTACAACGGGGAACCAACCTAACGGCTCCGTGGAGGCCTTATTTCCTCCCGCAAACTTTCACTTAAATTGATGTCTGTGTGTATACTGTATATATGAGTATAATAATACCTTCATGATGTCGGTCTGTGCCAAAGTAAAACCAACCCCTATTTTTCTTGCCACGTCTGTTTTGGAGTCTTTTTTTTTTTTTGGCATTTACCAGAAACATGAGCCACTTAACTCTAATAAGGTAAACTAGGGAGACAGTGGTCAGCACTGAAGGGTTGCTCAGAGGTCAAATAAAGGGATAAAGAGAAATCTTGCTGACAGTGTCCCCTGTGATTATAATTTCCTGTTTTGTTTTTGTATAATTTTTTATTTTTTTATTTTTTTGTGTGTGTTGCGTGTTAGTTGCATCACACTGGCTTTTATTTAACCGATAAAAGGTTTTAAAATAGAAATGATACTTTGAAAAATATGTTTCACTTGCAGGTTTTTTGTTTGTTTGTGTGTTTGTTTGTTTAAAGAAGATTTCCAAAAAATAAAATACTTTAAAAAAGTTTGCACACTCCATACAAACTGGCTGTTTTTTTTTTTGGTTGTTTTTTTTCTATATTAAAGTCTCTTCACAGTCATAGTCTCTTAGATGCTTTGATGGTGTAAACCCCACTAAAAATATCAAAATGAATGTTTCTGCTTTTATTTTTTTCTAGGGAATGAAAACCCAGAAAATGTTTTAAACCAAGGAACAGATCCAGGGCTTCAGCCAATCAGAGTGAGGACGGGGTTCATCTACAACCTTTCCCAGGCCACACCTTCTACTTGTTAAGAACTTCCTTTTGCTGCAGAATGCAGTGGCTGTTATTGCCCTATTTAAAGGCCAGTAAACAAATATGCAGTGACTAATGTTTTCTATGTCAGTTAAACTCTCAATGCCGTCCATTATCTGAAGATAACGACGTGTGATGATGCATTTGAACATCAAGGTTATTTCGACGGTCATTTGATGACTAAAGTGACTACCATGAGGTATACAGAATTTAATATTTATCCTCCACCATAACTATTCCTAACACCACGACTGCTCTATAATTTCTTTCAGGTACAAGCCATGGTTAAACATTGCAGGAACATGTGGTGGACAGACACAAAGCAGACGGATTGGACTTCGTAGAACATTTACCTCAGTTTTCATCCAGTTAGAAAACTGCAACATCAGTCAGCTATTGATTGACAGACGTATTTTTCCTCTCGCTGGTCGTGTGATAAGACAGCAGTCTTGGACAAACGCTTCTTGACCCTGACTGGCCGTTGCCATGGCTTCTATTCCCATGACTCCTGTTCCCATGGTTCCTCTGCCTTAAAGGGAAGTTTGTCTGATTAGATGAACAATGGTGTTATTTTGGGTGGTTCCTCCTTTTTCGCCTTGTTTTGCTTTTGGTTGTATATGTGCACAGATACGCGTTGACACGTTCTTTGTATTTATTTTTATGACCTGTTCCTTCCTAGTACAGCTTTTATAGAGTTCTAACATTAATAAATGCAAACTCAAGGTCTTCCGAACTCTAATTATTTTGATTTCATTAGCAGATTCTGCTGACAGTGCAGACGACGGTGACATCTTTAGCTCTCGGCCAGCAGATAAAGTCAGTTGTGACAGCCAAACACACAATGCTGAGTAGGTGTTCTTTCTGTCTATCTTTCTCTTTCATCCTCTTTCTGTATATCTCCCTTCCCCCCATAAGCGGGCTGATAGGTTGAGAGTTTACATGTTTTGACAGATCTTTTAATGGTCGACCTGTGGCGATATCGCTGCCTGTGCCTGTACCGAAGGGAGGAAAACTCTCCTTCCTTCCAAAGAAACTCCTTCCTCCCCTGCAAAACAGAAGGCTCTGGAGAAAAAAAAAAAGAAGTTCATGTAAAAATCAGAGCAGAGAGTCATGAGATCCTGACGTGGGTGCAAAGTCCACAGCGATCAGTGCTCATCCATCAAGCTTTGTCACAATACAAACCAGCCACACAAAAAGATCATGCACACATCTGCTTGGGGCTTGAAAATCAGTAGATTTCAATTAGCCTTGATTCTTTTTTTTAAAGCAGTGTTTGTTTTTGAATTGATTAAATGAGATGCTTGTGACCTCAAGTCAATTCTGTTCAGAACCTTTTGTTTTGTTCTGCTTTTTGAGGCTTATTTAGTTATCGCACTGGCTTGAGGTTAAACCAACAACCACACGTTCCCTAAACTTGAAACTCCCTGAAATGCCCCTTTTAGTGCAAATCGTTTCAGTCTTCTGATACTGTGAACTCGAGAGCAGAGCTCTTTTTTTGTTTATTCTTTGCCCTCTGAAACACTGCGAGGAGCAAAAAGAGCTGATAGAGGAATTACAAAGTCTATGTGAGTATTGCTCAACTGCGACTTTGGCCTTATTCCTCATGTCTGTTCTTAAAGGCCCAGTGACCCACAGCCCTGGTGCGAACAGACACGAACTGTCAAGTGTGTGTTCTTGACAGAATAACTAACAATTACAGCACTTTTCCCAAAAATGACAAACACAAATACTGGATTGCTGTAATGCTTTGCTATGTAATGTTTTAAAGGGTTGCCTCACATCTAGATTTTTTATAACTTCCTCATGAAAAAGAGACCAAATGACAATGATATGAAAATTGATTATAGGCCTACCATTTTATGACTAGTCTTCAGTTAGCAAAATGAACAGTAATAGTCAAATTTTGTTGATTTTCTTTTCTTTTATTTATTCATTTACTTTGTTCTTACAAGTAAAAACTGTAATTTTGCAGGACAGTATTAAAATGTTAAATACCTACCCATTTTCTATTTTAATATATTTTAAAATGTAACTTGAAAAGCACCATTACTCCAGTCTTCAGTGTCACATTATCCTTCAGAAATCGTTCCAATATGCTGATTTGCTGCCCATAAAACATGTCTTATGATCAATGTTGAAAACAGATGCTTCTTAATTGTGTGTTGAAACTGTGATGCCTTTTTTCAAGATTCTTTGATGAATGGAAGGTTCAAAAGAACAGCATTTACTTGAAATACATATAATTTTGTAACAATCTAAAAGTCTTGACTGCTATTTTACATGCATTATTTTTTCAAAATCTTTCTGACCCCAAACTTTTAAACTGTAATGTAATATCTAATTTTTCTAAACACAAAAGAGTAAAATTTGGTTAGTGAATGACAACAGGATTTTCCATTTTGGGTGAACTATTTCTTTAAAGACCAAAGGCTAAAGCAGTGAAACTGCTGAACTTTGTACTACTCAGATGTCCATCTGGCTCCTATCTGCTATGATTGTATTCATGATCACAGCTTTCCTCAGGAATTCTCTCTCGAAGGGAAATTAAACTAAAACCAAGCACAAAAAACTGACCGTGCTCGGTGACGTAGGGAGCAAACATGTACAGTAGACTGCTAGTCCCAGCACAAGACCCCTCCTGACTGTTACTACAGCAACAAACTGTCTGTTCTCAAGGGGCCTGTGCTTTCTATCTAGTAGTCCCGTCATTGCCAGTGCTTTTGAATGAGATTCAAAAAGCAAGCCATAGACATCCGTGCCAGGAAAAGACATAGTTCAGGGGCTTTTCACATCCTTACTATTGGGCTGGGACAGAATTTTGATTTCCTGTGTTTGAGCACTTTTCCAGGAAAACAGTTTGAGCTTTTTAGCTGGTTCATTAACAGCCCCACGTCTCATAGCGTTCAGCTGTATTGGGATCAGTGTGGAATGCAAGTTTGTGGAGGAATAAGAATTTATCCAGGGTCAAAATATGGCATGAAATAATAAGCACAGCTGTTTGCGTTTGAGTTGAGTATCGGAGCCAGTGGCCTTGCAAAGCTGAACTTACAAAAAACAACTTTTTGAAACCATTTTGAGGCCCCCCGCCCCCCAAAAAAGACAAGGTGAGTTTGTTTATAAATAGGTATTTTATTGATTTAAACTGCAATCTGTCGTTACAAAAGAAACATATTGATGTGAACAGCAGTAGCTGCTAACATAGGACACATTCAGCTGTAGCTCTCTCAATGTCAATCCTGTTAACCTCGAATTTCAACTATATCTATATAACGACTCTGGATTACAATCCTAAAAAGGTTCAAGACTCTTGGAATGTACTGTTAGGCACTTAGCAAGTAGAAGTGGTCCAAAATCTGTAAATAAATAAGAATTTTGAGTATAACAAATCAAAACAACACATGCTTGCTGGTGTACATGGTTTCAAAATGGGCAAAATAAATACACAAATGCATATTTAACAATTCCCTTATTAAGCGTCCATTTAGATCAAAATGCTGCTGTGATCAGAGGTTCGGACCACTGCGAGGGTCATGAGATATGTACTGTAATTACTGTCTACGATTTGTTCATACCAAAAGGAGTCTTAATGAGAGGATCCCAGTCTAAACATCAGATTTCTAAAATCACAGGCACAGGACTGTTATTGTCAAGACAACTCGGTTTACATTCTAGACGGTCGGAGCCAAATAATAAAGGATTATAGAGGCATAAACATCCTGAAACTGCAGTCCAACATTAGGGAGAAAAATAATAAATAAAATGCAAAACAATCCTCTTTGCATTCTCATTTTAAATTAAGTTTCACTTTAAAAATAAATCAAAACGTAGTTAAAAAATGTCATTGCAGTATAATATATTAACTGTTGAAACTTAACGAAAAAAGGTCTTCACAATCTTACGATTAATACGGAAGATCATAATTTAACATAAAGGAAAATATATTCTATTGTTTCATTATCCAGATAAATACAAACAAAATAAAAAATGCTTACAATCAGCAATAAATACATTTTGATAAGTTAAATAAGCACTGACAAGCAAAACTTTCAGTTTGAAAGTTCTCATTTCCAAACAGAAAATACCAACAATAATTGTAATGATGCAATATTAACTATAGTATAACAATAATAGGGGAAATACAATATTGAATTAATGATAGAACATTTTAACGATCTGTTTGCAACGAAACAATTAGTGGCCACTGAAGTCACATCTTTAGTGGTAACATGAACAGGAAGGACATCTTCTCTCTTACATAATCCAACAACCAGAACACACTATTTTAGCGCAAGGGATCACATGTTCTAGGGATAATTACCACGGTGACAGCACATTTAGCACCACTAGACGTACAAATATCTTTCAGAATGATTCATACAAATCTAAGATGGGATTGATTCTTATTCTTTAAACCTTTTCTACCCCGGATCTCCGAAAATCAATGTGATTGAACAAGTAGGAAACGAATTGTTTGATAGGCACTTAAAGTCCCAAGGATCTACCGGCGAGGGTCTTCCGCAAGAAAAGTGGCACTTCCAGGTCTGTAAAGCACGTTGTTGCTATAATATTCAGTAGATTCTTCGAACAAGAAGGTCCTTGAACAATTTTGAAAAAAACTGCTTTTTAGTTCCAGCACTATGAACTAAATATGGACTTGTTTAACGTGTTCCTGTGAGGATTTTGAGACCTCAGTGTTTTAAGTGGAACAGTTCGTTGTTTTTGCATTACGTCAGGCATGTTAAAGACGTCTAGGGAGGCTTGGGAATACGCTGAAGGTTGATGCTACGGGGTAGTACGGTTTCTGATTTGACTCAGTGGCTACGAGAACACTGTACTTTAACTTTAGTCCACTTCTCTGCTGTAAACAAAGCAAGGACAGGAAGGGATTGCTAGGAGGAAAATTACTCTCTTTCTCACCAGCTCTCTCTGGGCATTCGCTCTCACGCCTGAAACCCCTGAGGGCGGGTTTTAATCGTCAGAGATGGAGAGTCTGCTGAAGATGGGGAGGCGACGTGTTGCGTCCAGCACAGGTGACTCGGATCCGCTCTGGCTGCCCAGGCTGCTCTGGTAACCTTCCTGGTCGGAGAGGGAATCCGGAGGGCTTGGGGGCGACTCGGACATTGGCCTGAAGAAGGAGGGTGGGGTGGGAGAATGAGGACGGGGCAGATCAGGAACAGTGGTGCCACCTAAACTGGGCACAAACAAGTTGGCAAGCTCTTGACTGGAGTAAGTGAAGGGGTTGCTGGGCCACTCGTTGATGTCTTCGGTGGAAAATATGGGCGGAGGTGTGACAGAGGTCGGGCTGTCCTGGGAGCCACCTGAGCTTGGGAAACCGGCAAAACTGTAGCTGTGATGGAGGCGGGGGCGCTCCATCTTGTTGAAGGCGGAGAGAGGAGGGGGTCCGCGGCGCTCCTCTGCGTTGTGGATGAAGTGGCAGCGCGGCCCATATGGGCAGTAACCAATGCTGTGGAAGGTGCGACAGAGCTCGGTCTTGTACTTGGGGTGGCGATTTAGACTACGAAGCTCGTGCATCCCATGGGCAAACTGGCACTTGTCGCCGTATTTACAAGTGCCGTTCTCCTCGAAGGGTCTGCAGAGTTCGGTCTTATAGCGGCTCGAGTTGACCTGGCTGTTTCCGTTGGCACTAATGCATGTGATGTTGCTCGGCCTTAGACGCTCCCCGTTCTCAGAGTAGGACCGGTCACGGAAGCGGTTCTCCTTGTTGTTGCTGCTCCCGTTCAGGGAAGCCGAGCCGTCCATCTTGAGGCTGTTGATAAATTGGTTCTGCGTTGATTTGGAACTGGTAATGGACACGGAGTGGCGGCGCTGGTAGAGTCCCACTGAAGGGGTACCCACCACCTTCCTGTCCAGCAGGGGCCCGGTGGGGGTAAAGGGGGTATTGGCACCGGTGGAGGGGACAGACTGTAAATGGGGACTGGAGAGGGGACTGTTGTAGCTCATCACCTTATTGTTCTGAAAATGAAGTAAACAAAACAATGTCTCAAAAATGTGGCACAACTATGACTCCCTTTGCTCCAGATACCACCAGTGGCGGTTTATTATATGTTGATGGTCTCCAGGTCAGGTCAAGGGTCTGGATTTAATTCTGTTTTAAGGCCTATTTTTTGAATAGATAGAACTAATAACCCTGACCTTTTAACCTACCCAGCAATCTCTTAAAATGTTAAAGTTTTATTAAGTCATAAAAGATGAAAACACAAGACTTGTGTATCATTTCCAGTAACTGCACAAATTGTGCGCAATACTATGATGATTTATTGCACAACCAGTAACTACAAAAGCCTTTTTCTATGGCATTAAAGTTACAAAACCTCATCAATTATTCTTTAGTTTGTATAAATATATGTATTGGGAATAAGAACATGATAGACAACACGTGTCTATTGGACAGCTCTGGCCATTGTGTTGTATTATACTTTTTTTTTATCTTGTTCAATGACTGTCAGGTGGCTTGTGAAGTTTTATGCCAATAGTTAAACTAAAACTATTTTGTAATTTATTTGCCCTATAAAATTCCATGCCAGAATAGTGAGCAATATTCCAGTTCTATTTGGGTCAAATGACAGCACTTTGTGAGGAACTAAAGTTGTTATTGACTGATAATATTCCCATCAGTAATAGCTCAATTGATTCCATTAAAATATGGAGGGACATTCTAGAGTTGATACGATGCCAAACACTATTGGTCCCCGTAAGTCACGTGATAGCTACGCGATGTTTGAAATGAATGACCTTTAAGAGCAACAGCAGGGGTAAGATTAATAGCAATAATGACTCCAGGTTTTAGCCCCTTCCTCAAACAAAGCTATCATACGGCTTCAGCAGACTCAAAATATTGCTCACCAGTCATATAAACTGCTTTTATGGTATTTATTTTTAGGCTAGACGTTTAAACACCACCGTCCATTATCATTAAATCAAAATGCAATTTCCTTTTTGTGTTTTCTGGAAGAAAGAAACACAGCACTGCACTGGAATAGCATTGGTGAGTAAACTGTTCTTAAGTTTTGTGCAAACAATCCCTTTATCGTCGTTTTAAATTTTAAAAGCGGGTCTTCCGCCTTGCGTTCAGTTTCATTCGTCCAGCTGTTTTGAATGCAAGAACGCGTCCTGCGTTAACGCCCCTTAAAAGCGTTCTGCTGAAAACGATTGTACTACGTCACAGGACGCTGGGACGTCTTGCATTCAAAACAGCTGCATGTTCACACAGTACAATGTTGCATTGCTTACAGATACCTTTATATGCTCACAACAGACCTATAGATTATTTTACAAGATAGGCTACATGTAGCTAAATTGATATGCCATAAATCAACCAAAATTACTGGAAGTCCTACTGTGGTTAAGAAAGGTTAATTATTAAAGTTTGAAGTCTAACCCAAACACGTTGTGCATAATGTAGAACTCGTTGGTTTAATTCAAATGAAACCTAGACCCGTGGCCTTCCTCCGTGTTGTGTTTAATCGAATCCAGAGCAAATAATGCACAACTTTATGTGACGCATACGTTTACCGATGACGCATAAACGCGGATGAATTAAACTATTCTAATCTGTTAGCTTTCCTTATTCTTTCCTAATCGATTAGCAATCGATAACTGCAGATCACGAGAAGCACAAGGCTAGATAAAAGTACACAAGCAAGATTCTCGTCCTACTCTTAACACACGCACGCGCGCACATAAGCCAGAAAAGTTTGACATCGGTGTAGAAAACAGCATCTCAGACAATTGCTACATTTTGTGTATTAAGATTATGAGATATTGATCTGTTATTCACTCACTTACATTGTTAAAACGCTTAAATCGACTTCCCAAAAATATAAATTACCTTATTCGTCATTTCGTAGTCGAAGAAGGAGGACACAACAGTTGCAGTCATTGTCGAATCGGGGGTTGTTGAAAATACTTCAAAGTTGACAAAGAGATGGTTTGTTAAGGCACGGTGGGTGTATTCCTGTGTTTGAAGGGTCTTTGATATAGTTCTGCCCCGCAGAGAGCCCCCTCTGTCCTGCCAAAACTTGCGCGCATATCCTTTATAAAAACTCGCGCAGTCTTCCTGACGGAGTGGGCGGGGTTATCGTGTCTGGTCACGCCTCTTTTCCGCACTTCTCTCTGGCGCTCTGACGTGATGTGTGGCACTGCTTTAACTCTTGATTACGACATTTCATTTCTCCTTACCATGAATTTAATCACAGCCTTCCAGAGTTCCAGAGAATTTACCAGTTCAATGCATTTCGTTTCTAGCTATTATGTAGATACATACACACACACACATATATATATATATATAAAAAACATTTTATAATTAGCCATACATTTATAGCCACATATATATATTTTTTCGTTTTATGATCATTTTAAATCGAATTTATTTATTTTTTTTATTTATTTTTTATATATATATATATATATATATATATATATATATGCATCTTCAAATAACACAAATATAAGAATATAAGATTGACTATTTTGAAGCCTGAGAGGTGACTTTGTCATAATATCATGTGGAAGATTGTTTATAAATTAGTTGTCTATTGTAATGCACAGTGGGTCTCAGTGTAAAAAGAGCTGTACTGTATTACAAACTCATATTATTAATAAATAAATCCATATGTGTTAATACGCGTATATCGTTTTAGATAATCAATCAGTTTACACTGATTTTGAATTAATAATTTATTTAAAGGCACAAAATAGAAACATTATTTAAAAAAAAAAGATCATAAAATGATTTAAAAAAAAACATTTTATAATTAGCCATACATTTATAGCCATATATATATTTTTTTTTTCGTTTTATGATCATTTTAAATCGAATTTATTTATT
>SCHK01437549.1:0-20157 GCA_004124795.1 Poropuntius huangchuchieni | reverse complement strand
AACGGTTCGGGTGTTTTTTCATGTACCGTGCCACCCCTAGTAGATATGATATGCTTTGGAAAAGCTGTGGTTGAATCTGGTTCATAGGCCATTTAAGGTCACCTAAAGAAAGATATGCAATTTATAATTTGCAACTAGGATATATTTTGCAGTGTTTTAGTTGCAAGTGTTGCTGATAAATCAATCCACCAATCTGTCAATCCACCTATAGCCAATGTCGCATTGTGTGTTCATTTTCAAGCATAGTCCAGCGAAACCGAGATAACAACAAAAGAGGTCTGATGCAGGATTTCATTATAGCAAGACTTGCCCAAAACTTTGATGCGGTTCTACAAGCACTGGTATTTCCTCAGGAAATGTAAATCTAGTTATCGATATGCTGTTGTTTTTCCCTTCATTGGACGTGAAAGTAAAATATTACCATATGTCCCCTACCGCGTCCAGTATCATTTTGGACGATTGTTCCTCCCAAAGGGAGCAGGTGTTTGTGCAGGAAAGAAAGTAATGCACTGCCATATGAACGGATCCAATTTAGATGCGATTGCGAAACAATCCATTGTAACAATATCAGCAAGTCTCATTGCCCCAGCGAGATTTTCTAAAACATGACTCATTTGTACTGAGTTTTCCCTTATGTCACAGAGGAAAAGCCATATCTGCTACTGAAATAGTTTTTTTTACTGCCCTGTTTATTGTCATTCCCTTAAAAGTGTATCTGAATATTTCATAAACTTTGACTGTGTAGGTTTATGGTAACTATTGCGGTGTTTGGTGAATGTGTACGACTTTAACATAACCCACTTGCAAGCTGTATAATCGAAATCACTGGTGACAACCCAACACTGACATCATGGCTTCATTTCAAGACATCATTTGTCACAAACAGAAAGACATGCTTACGAAATGTTTACGCAGGTTTTATGACAGAGTGGACCATGGTGAAACGCCATCTGCTTCTGTCAAGCTTCCAAAAATATGCCACAAACACATTCGATCTGTATCATCTCCCTATCGCCCCAGGATGGGTTCACGGTGCAGTCTGAGCTGGCACAGACCGCTTGATCATTTATTTCTATTATTTATCACATCTCAAAGAATGGTATTGTGCAAATCAAAGTCAAAAATGTCAATGCGAGAGCCAACTGTGGCGGTCTGATCAGTTGGCGATGCGTGAAACATGTCCCAGATGGCTCGCATATGCATGGGGTTTGTGCACGCTGAATACTTTTCTGACAAGTCAGGGCTGAGATATGATACGACCAATAAACAGAGCTCACATGAGCTCTCCACTCTTGCTCCTGACAGACCTCAGGGATATCAGAGTACTTTCGCGTTGACTCTAAATCAGGAGTGCCCAATGCTGTTCTTGAAGATCAGTGCCAACTCTGCTCTAACAACCTGTCTGTGGAGATCTTAATTGGCTGGTTCAGGTGCGTTTGCATAGGTTTGGAGCTGAACTTTGCAGGAAGGTTGATCTCCTGGTTCTAGTACAGCGGTTTCCATCCTGAATCAGCTCATTAGTAGAAGTCCAAGACCTGGAATGGAATGAGGTTAGGAACTACTGCACTAGAATGCGTGTGTACAGTACATCCCTTACAGAACAATACTGTGACAAGAACATCAGTACAGTTATGGTATCAGATGGTAATATTGTGCTTCTTTGACCAACAAACATCATAGTACTATTGTGTATGCTCAAAACAGTGGAAGCATCATGGTCCATGTCCAAAAAACAAGGTATTGCTGCAGTAAATATGTTTTATCAGGTGTTCTGTGTATCCATGCCTGAACGTGCGAGTTTAAAGTAATGGGAAAAGCATCGTCAAGAATAAGTCTTTGAAACTGTATTTGGGGAATAACCTCCTCACATGTTTACATTACTGCTTTTTTCCCCGCCTAATTTATTGCATCCACATTGCATTGCGAAAAGAGGTCCAAATCTGAGACAATAAAGATCTGTTGCCTTCTTCCCCGCTTTTAATTATTCATTTATGTCCATGTTTCCTCTGTTATTTATTTCCAGTGTCACACATCTCTTCTTCCAATAAGGACGCATCTTTGTGTTTTATGGATGCGTGTGTCACCGAAAGGTTCTTGATTCAGGAAGTGAACTAAGAAGAAAGGACTTCTTGTTTTATGCTTAATCATACTCTAAAAGTAGAACGCTGTTATGATGATGACCACATTGTGGTAAACAGCGTTTTTGGAACAGTGCTCCTCCAAAGCGGTTGCGCAAGACTGGTGAAACGAAACGCGATCGTCCGCATCTTGAAAATGTTCGCCTTTGACAACGTAAACAGACAAGCATCTCATCAGAAGTGAGAATAAACTCCAAGGACTTGTTTGCGAATTTTGCCTTCCGAGCATATTGTCCGCACCTGGGGACGAGCACAGGAAGTGATGCGTGACTCCCGGGGGACTTGAAGGATGTCAGCGTCGACTCGGCGACATGAGGATGGGCCATTATTCACAATCAGAGGCCAGAAGCGAGCAGTTTGAGGACAGGTCTGAGCCTGCTAATGAAAAGCACATGTGCTTCACAAGACTCTCTGGCTCTTCCCGGCTCATCTGCCTGGCCCACACCCTTCATTCTCTCTGCGTTCAGCCCTCGCTCCCTTTCAAGTCTGAAACAAACTGGCTCCTCTCACTGAGACAACATAGAAAAGCATGTGGAAAGCAAAACCTGACATACTTTCTTAGGGTTGTGCTGCTCTGGTTTCTGTACAGATCAAAACAAAGTCTGCTTTTGAGATCAGGTGACTAAATAAAATGCAGCTGCCTGTTTAGCCATTGCAGAATTAATCCAATAAATTCATTGTGAGCCAAATCTTTCCTCGTCACCTCCAATCTAGCCATGATGTTTATGAGATCGATCTCATGCACACGTGTAACGAAGAAAAATGTCCAAGGCCTCACGACACGCAAGCTAACAGTTTGCCCAACATTTGTGCAAAATAAGGGTTTTTGTGCGGCATTGGCAGCGGCAAACGATGCAGAATCCACCTTTGCTACGGGCACTGGGACTAGCGGATGGTTTCCAAACGTCCTCCCCAAATTCAACAGCTCATCACAGTGATGATGACAGGCCTCACAATTAGCTCTGTTTTACAAGGGCTTGCGTGAGCCAAGCTCGTGACTCACATCGCTCGTCTCAGCCATCACCTTGCTTTAATTAAACACCAGGTATCTTTAGCAGTCGAGGTGTTCGTAGGGATGGCCGACGTAGATATTTTACAACACTTTTTAAGTGATCCTGAGATTTACTGTATACAAGGAGACTTGGGTACAACTATAAACCAGGGTGTTGTGCTATCAGGCATTTGAATCATATACACATACTTTACTATGACATTGTAAAATGGTTATGACGTCTTACAGTACAGCAGATGGCTAGGGGAGGCAAATGGTTTTTCATAAATTCTATAATCTACGCTATGAAGTACAGTTTTACTGAAATAAATTTGTCATTATATCAGAGCTATAAGTCAAATAACGAATATACATGTAAGGAAAACATTTTATCAGTGGCACTTTCCACAAATATAAGTCTAAATGCTAAAATGCTAAAATAAAAAAAGTAATACATTTATTTAAGAAAATGTCAATAGTTCATCAGAATAAAGTAAATATTGCAGGATCTTAAAAATGTTAAAACATTTTGAACATTTATTTGTATAGTTTTAAGAACACATTTGAAGCAATCAGAATCGGTTTTATTGTTTTAAGTTTGATTAACTTTATTCTCCAAACTGCTCATCCTAATTAGAGGTTTTGATTAATGTGTCTCTGTAAATGTACATTAACTTTAATTTTGTCATCTTAGAGGGCCAAAGACGAATAGGACATTTGAAAAACATGCATGTAATGTTCTGAAGCTGGCAACCTGTTACTCTTTTGTGAAGGGTTGGATAGGAGACCTGGGAATGCTTATTCTTGGTTAATGAACAGCTGTGAGTTAGAATTTTACACTTGATAAAATTTGATTGCACTTAAAATGGGTTTCAGATTGGGGACCATCACAAAGTGTTTAGGATACAGTCTCTTTTTTTTCTGTTCTCTTTTTTTATACAACTAAGGGATAGATGGACCAACAGCCAATCAAAGCCACCAGTTTTTTTTTCTATAGCAACCCTCGGACCAATGGCATGAGTGCAATCTTTTTTAAAGAGTACTTTTTTGGAGGGAGGCTACAAATAATAACAAAGATTGACTGCTTTATTAATTATGCTACTATAATCGTGTTGCTGTCTCTTTGGGTATAGTGTTATGGTGTGTAAATTTAGAGAGCATGGGATTTGTCTTCTGTCATTGTGATTTATTTGTTGGAGGTCAAGATCACTGCATACCAGAAACAAAATCCAGTCGTATGATGTCATAAACAGACTGTTTTCATCAAATAAATCACCAATCCTATCACTTCATGCAAACCTTCAGAACCCAAGACATTGCTAGAGACATGCTCTACACTATAGTGTTCTATAATAATGAATGATCAAACTAATTTCTTATTATTTTGCGTGGAATGATCTACACACATTTATTTTGATGGTTACTGTTGCAATGCACATTTTTCAGAGCTCTGCTGGCACAGATGGTGCACAGCCTCAATAAAATACAGGAACACACAGCCACGAGCCATTCTGAATTTGACCAGCTGAACTGCACGGACCGAGCCTATTCAGATGCTCCCTTACAGCCAATCTAATCTCAAATTTGTCTTATCTGCGGACTGCGTTCATGCTAGGTCGTGTGTTGCGCATCAGCTAGAAGCGAGGCCTGGGGTCTGGACGCGTCTGCTTCCCCTCAGAACTGCTAAGTATTTTTACCTCAAAGATGAAAAGCGAAAGATTAGACAATTATCTCCTGCTTCGCTCCAACAATCACAGCCAAAGACAACTTCCACTGCAAAATCTGATATCGGGGAGTTTATAAGCTCTTTCAGAGTGAAAAGGTCTTTCTCAGAGGAGCCAGTGAGCTGCTCCAAAGTTTATCGAGCTTGGCTACATTTGTTTAATTCCTTATCTCTCCAAACATGTCGCTGGAATCCACACTGCTTTAGGAAATTCAATTATACCCGAACGGTGCTAATGCACCAATAGTGCTCGGTTTGACAGAGAAAGCAACAATATTTATATTACGGTATCAGAATGGGTCCAGTTGCACTTGGTAGGCGCCAAGATTTCCACTTATTGTATTGCCCGTGTTCCAATAACACATTCAGCGCTGCTGCCCATTGTTTGAGTAGCGCTGATGTAAGTTTACACTCATTAAATCAGCTCATGGACAAGGGTGCTGGGATGAAAATGATCAGGTCACCCACTCATTTCACCGAAAAAGGATATTCTGCAAAACCTGGTGAGTCGGTGGAAGTAAAACTGGAAATTGTTGAACTGTGGCGATATTCTCATTTATTTCACACCAGAGATTCTAATATGCTCATACTGATGAACTCTGGGCACTGGGACTAATGCTCTGTTGAGATTTCTTATTTGAATCACTGCCAAAATTCTCAGTGGGAGGTTTTCCACCAGGGGGGAAAGTTGCTTTTTGGTAATTGTTTGTGTGAGGGAATATTTTTTACAGTTCCAATTCATCAGTATACTTTTTTGGTAATACTGATAGCATTTGTTTAGTTTTGTTTTCAAAATAAATGAACACTTTTTTTGATCAAGGAATTGTTACCAAAGATTTATATTTCAAATAAATGTTGTTCTTTTCATCTTTCTATTCATCTGCGAATCCTGAGAAATAAAATGTGTCACGGTTTCCATAAAAACATTCAGCAGCACAGCTGTTTTCAACACTGATAATAATCAGAAATGTTTCTTGAGGATTTCTGAAGGATCATGTGACACTAAAGACATATTAACATATTCACATAGAACCCCCTCCTCTCTTTTTTGAAGGTCAGTAATACAAATTTCATGGCATTACACTGGCATGCTACATTTTATACTTGTAATTGCTGTGAAAAGGGACACCTTTCTTTTAAATCGTTTTATTGGTTTGCTAATTTAGCATATGCATACAAATGAATGTACTTGTATGGATGACCTCGAAGAGCTCTTACCAGCTCCATAACCGCCAGCTCCTAAAGCTCCTGTCTGAGTCCCAGCAGCACCTCCGTATCCTCCTGCTGAACAAGAGATCGCTTCATTAGCATCCGTCTCACTCTTACAACACACTTGAGCAGCACACATTACATGCTACAACTTTCTCACAGCATTTACACGTGGTGAGATGTGACTTCACCGACAGCTGCACAGGTGGACTTTGACTTTTATGGCAGTTTTATAAGTAACGACTGCTCACTCTTACTGACACAGCCTGCCAGCAAACACATGGAACTTAACTGTAGCTCCCAAGTTTGAGAAAAGATAACAAGACAGTAGTGTTAGCATCCTTGCTGAACAACAGGTTTATAATATAGTAGTAAGGTAGATCGGACTTGAAATAAACAGCTATTGGACAGCTATTTTTACAGTGAATTTTAATTTAAAGGACAGAATTCAGAAAAACAATATTCTGATTTAAGAGGGTTTGGAACAAGGTGCTTCTACTGCAGCCAAACGCATTCATGATTGATCGTTGGGCTGTTTGGATGGTTCGCTGGTTGGTTGATTGAATGAATGAACAGGTGAGTAAAGGAGCAGATGATAAAATGAGTCAATGAGGTCTGAAGGATGGGAAACAATACATGATTCCGGTCTCAATGGTCTCAAATCACTTCTAGAGTGTTTATAGTCAAAGCAAAATGATCTTACCTGCTGCTTTTGCTGCTTTGTATTGGGACGTCCCAGCACCTGTTAAAACCAGTACAAGTTAGAGCACTGTCAGCGCAGATGAGCTCACATCTTGTCAAGTGTAAGATGAAGATGGTTCAGCTTCACTCTCAGAAACCAAAGCGTGTGAAATGCATCTAGTCTTTGGAAGACTTTCAAGAGTTTTATTTGAGACTCCTAGTAGCAAGTAAACAAGATGTTCACTTTCAAGCGTGCATAACGTGAGTAGCATCAGATGTTGTATGTGAAATCCATTCCGAGCTCTGATTGAAATCAACCTTCATGGCCAGTGTCATTTCTTCATTTGGTATAAATAAAAGCGGTGGGTGGACTGTGGCTGTTATTGGTTATACCTGGGTAAAGTCCAGCACCTGGTAGGAATCCAGCACCTCCTGGTCCCACTCCAACTGAACCCGGTGGCACATACACTCCTGAAACAGAAAAACACGTGTTGTCAGGATCTGTCCTTCATGTTTCCCAACCCTGACCCTAACAGAATTCAAACAAAAGCCTTGTCTCTGAGGAAATCTGATTCTGAAAACGCTGAAGGCCTTGAAAGGCATTTCTCTGGACATCTAGCTGACGTCAGTCACTCCTCATAAGTTCAGGAATCGCACACGGCCTTCAAGTGAAGTCTGTGAAATGAACTCATTTTCATTTCACATTTTTTGCCTCTATTTTATTCTTCCCTGACAAAACAGGATGCTTTAAAGCAGCAATACAACAGAATGGGTTGGTGTTATGCTCTGACAGAGGAGGATAGTGGATGTAGTTGTAGCACAAGCCTTGTAAACCAGCTAAATGAGTGGTATTTTACATTTATGCATTAAGCAGGTGTATTTTTATCAAAAGCCACTTACAAAACAGGAACCAAACAATCCAATATTTGAACGCAATCTCAGGATCATTAGACAATTAGATTAGGAAGCAAGCTAGAGAAGAGGAGAAATGCTGAGAGAAAAACAGAGCGCACGCGTGTACGCTGGTTAACTGCTTGTGGAAAGTGCTTTTTCCTGAAAGCTTTGTCATTATGTTTCATCGGCAGTATACTAAATGTGTACAAACTATGCACAGTCAACTTAATCACAAACTTATTTTGATAGTGTCAAATTTGTTGACCTGAACTAATCAAGTGCTTCATCAATGAGAGATCGCAAACCCCTAGAGGTTCATGATGGAACTGCATCCCTGTCAAAAACAAATACAGACTTTACCTGCAAATATACAAAAGGGTTTGTATTTATTGTTCAATATATTTATTGTAATAGTAATAACAAAATATAGCAATAGTTTTGCAATGTCATGACTGTTTGTTTGTTTTGGAAAGGCATTACAGAATTTCCATGTATTCTTTGACATACTGTAGTACGCCATGATAGACCAATATGGTAATTATTCAGTACCATGTTATGTAAGTACCATAGCATTAGCAATGCATGGGCTCGGGAAAGGCTCACGATGGGTGGGCTGGTGGGTCCAATGCTTTATGACTGCTAACAACGTCCCAGGAGGTCTTGTTAGCCCAGGCATCAATTATGAAGTTACATTTCGAAGCCAGACCCGGTTTGCATCACAAAATTGTGATGGAGAATGTGAACAGACCCTCCAATGACAAAGGTTTTTAATAGCTTTTGCATGTTCCTCGAAGGCCATTTAATCAAATCCATATGTTCCAGCTTCTTTGGTGTTTATTAGCAGCAATGCAGTAAGCATGGTCTTTTATTATGCAGTTGCACGAATACCCTGTCATTATTCAGTAAAGGATTATACATGCTTTATTTTCATTATTATTATTATTTTGTGGCCTGCAAAAAAAGAAAAGAAAAGCCACTCAAGGCCAGTGTTGTCATGTGAAAGAGAAAGCCACACATGGGAAGAATCACTCACAGTCGGCAGATCAGGTGCTGAGATTAAAACTACAAAAGCAAGCTGTGAACTGCCCTGGCATTGACTTGCAGATGAGGCAGTGAAGAAATGGAACAAAGATCTTTAATAAGCTAGTGGAAAGTTTGCATATACTGTCATCTTGCCAAAACCTTCACATGCTTTGCAAGTACATTATCTCACAGCTTCAAAACATGATTAGGGGTGACAAAAATGTTTAGTCTAAGGCAGGCTACACTTTTGCTGTCGGAAAGAAAAAAAAAAAACTTTAGCTTACAAGCTGGGTTTTCAAACTGGTGCAAGTTTTCTGAAAGGAGCTTGTAGGAAATGGTGCCATTTGTGTGACGTATGTGTCTTTATGACTTACTGCTGATATCAGTAGCAGTAAACTGAACTTTATCACATTATGGGGAAGACTTTACTAGTTATAGCGTGTAATGCAATAGGAAACCATTTTAAATGCTAACACCAGCCAATTTAGCATCTGTCTACCTTAATAACATTGATAGTATAGAGGCAAATGTAAAATGCAATGATATCACAAGAAATTAATATTATCCTTTCATATTATATTAACTTACTGTGCCGGTATGAAATCATCTAGGTCTTAAGGGATAGCAAATAAATATTGGACATTTTCAGTGATTGCCATTGTATATGAATTCTCCTGAGGTTTTCAGGCAAATGAAATTGTTTCCCTAAAATGCCTCAAAAGAAACGGATGGTAAATGATTGAACTTCCCACTCAAATCTAAATAAAGCAACATCTAGGTATCAAGGGATTATTCTTTATTACATTATTTTAAAGACTTAGGCTGTATGCGAAATCGCCCCCTATACCTTCTAATAGGGCACTGTTTGAGGGGACAGCCATTTTAAGTGGTGTCCGAAACCATAGTGGACGTTCTCGAGTGCACTCATTCAATCCCACAATGCACCGCAAAAACGAGTGTACAACCGATGCACACTCAACAGCTATAGAATCCCCATAATGCACTGTGACAGTCGCGTGCCGAATGAATTCCCGCGCGCGTCTCGCCAGAAGATGGCGTCCGCAGCTGAATCATCCATCCATTTATTTTAAAAGCGCTTGTTCACGGCGTAATACAGCAGGTACAATTTCATTGTGCATTGATTATTAAATTGTTTAACTATGTTTTATACATCATTTCCGTGACAGAGTTCAAGATAAATCCTTTAATCTTACTACCGGACCTGTCCGTTTCAAGTGATTATTAAACAGCAAGCAAAGTTTGCAAAAGCGGCAGTCCTTCCGGTGCACTCAGTGTCCTAATTCACTCACTCGTTTTCATTCACTGAATGAGTGGACTAATGTAGGGAACAGTGAATGAGGGTATAGGGGGTGATTTCGGATACAGCCTTAGTATGCCGTTACTGAACGTTTAACAATGCTTTACTTAAACAGTAGTCCGTGACAATGTGGGCATAAAAAATCCTGTGGTGTGTTTCTGTTAAGAATGCTCAAATTTAATTCACTTTACAGTGAAAACGTTGCTGTTTTAGGTCATGTTAAGTTAGCGTCTCATGTAACTGAAGCGCACACAAGTCAGATATTCAAAAGGAGAAGTGTTGATGCTTGTCAGACAATGGGCCGTGTTTGAGCACGGTGGAACATTTGAGCGAACGGACAGCGTGATACTGATCTGCAATGAAAACATAACCACCTTTCGGCCTATTGGTGAGTGCAAAAGAAGCTCCGCCCTCTGAACACACTCTGGACAGGAAGTGACCGATCACCACGGTAACATGTCACAGCCTCGTATCAGCATCAAACAGAGGATTTCCTGTCTCCGTGTGAGTGGTGAGAGCAGAGTTGTTCTTAGATACCTGACTGCAACAAGCGGCTAGCTTCTACAGCGAGTCGGCCGTCCTCAGTGACCTTTCCAGCCTCATCTGAACCTCTCTCAGAGGAAACCAGAATTACCACATGATCAAACTCAAATGTACCTTCTGCTAATAAACTGAAGATGTAGACAAACACAGCTCATATTTTCCACTTTGTCAAGTGCTTAAATCAGTCCAGTAGCTCCTAATATTTAGGCAGTCATGCTAAAGCTGGTTTTGCTTTCGTCCAATAGTTAATGACTTTATCCCTACTTATTGCATTCAGTGTTTTTGTGCAGTTGAACAAAAAGCTATTATGAACGCTTGTACAAATCTGTGCTGCCAGTAGATCTAGAAGTTGGCATCAGGACAGTTTTGTGTTTAAAGGAGAAAAAGAGTGATATTTATGACTGCAGTCATAGTCCAATGCAACTGCTGTTTTGCCTTTTCATTAAGGCCCTTCATAAAGGCACCGATTTATTAAGGAATCTCTGATGAATCGCTATGATTTTTGGGACATCTAAATTATATCAGTAACGTAATTCATAAGGTTATAAATGTAATAAATCTTTGAATGGTGGTTTAATTGACGCACAGGGAATCATTAAGGCTGTTTTGGTGACTTGTTTGGCAAATAAATGACTGGTATTAAATTCACACATTCCCTATGTGGGACGACTTGATTCCCATCCAGGTCACGGCTAATTAACACATTAATGAAGGCATGACTCAGAGCACCTCACTCCATTGCAAATGACTGACAGTTTCAGCGTACAGCGTTGCTTGGAACATATTAGTTTGTTGATGAGAATTTTTCTTCTATGGATTAATACTTTCTTAAGTCTTAAAAAAAACTGTGAGGTCAATTAAAGGAGTAGTTATGAAAGAGTAGTTAGGAATTTTGCAACACCATTGCAGTCGTGCATGTAATAAATCATGCACCTTTACTACTTTACTAATTCAAATGTGACACTGCATCGAATCTGAAATTTGAAAGAGATTTGACATAACTAGCTGATTAAATACTAACATGATAAAAACAGATTCAAACAGATAAAAAGTCATTCAGCACAGACAGAAGCATGAAAATTACATAGTGACACAAATTAACACTCTTATTTTTGAACTTATCTGTCTAGATTGCATGCAGAAAAAAAAAATCAAATGATGTAGTAAACAAAATCCAAACTTTTACTTCTTATAAGCAAATACAGTATAAGCTGCAAACTCTGTAAATGAGCATGTGAGCCTGACATCTTGAGGATTTATTTTATTATTAATTTATTTTGTTAATCAATAAATGTACTGATTGTGCAGCTTTATTTTCATATGCATTCATAATTTTGAACTCAAGGACTGCACGCTTTCCTGAGCATGTGGTAGGTAAACCTACATTTTGTCACATCTTGACACTAGATTCCTATCTTGAAGAAAATAAAAAGGAGGATGATGAACGGCTGAAGGATGTGAGCCTGAGAATTAGAAAAGTAAATCTCTGTGATGGGAAACACCCTTCCCTGCTTTTCTTCTCCTGGACACGAGCCGAGCTGCAGTGCAGAGACAGCGTTAACTTTGAGGAATGCAAAGGCAAATAAACATATGATGCACAGACTGTCCTACATTCTTCAAGTCGCTTGAAAGTCAAGATGGAAGTCTGATTTGCCTCTATTCTCCCTTGGCTGAGAAGGTAAACGATACAGACAGAGATAAGCGCTCCCTTTTCTTTTTCCATATATCAGCACAAGCTTCCTCCAGAAAGATCTCATCCAGCAAGATTAGAAAGGCTTGAATTTTGTAAACAGCATTAGCAGTGGGCTATGAAATGCTCTGTGCATTACAGCGATCTCGATGAACCGACAGAAGCACACATTTGCTATAATAGGAATGGATTTGTCATTAGACATGCTTTACAGATTTCATATGGAAGGGAAACACCACCGGTTCCATAGCTAAAGTAAAGGTTGAGCTGATTCTTCCAACGTTGCCAACCAAAATCATAATCATAATAATGAGGAATAGTGAAAGAGAGGATGCTGTTTATGCAAAAACTTGTAAATGTGTCATACGAAAACATATTTAATGAACCATTTCTGGACCTTTTGCATCAAGTCTTACGAAAGATTATGTCATACTGTTCCCTAAAACCCAAACTATATAGTTTTAACACAGTTCTGGTTTAATGTAATTAGAGCATATGCTTCACACAAGTGTGATTTATTGTAAATTCTTAGATGTTCTTAACTTTGTTTTATTGCTATAAATATCATATTCATAATATTATAATATTATGTTCCCTGTCTTGTAGTGTACAATTTGCAATTTAAAAAAAAAAGAAAAGGATAAGCCACCTTGATTATCTTCCAGGCTCACTCTGTGGCCTTCTACATTATGACTGAATGAAGACCAGATATCAGATCAAGCCCTGACCTCATGACCAAGCACATTCCAGTCAGAAACCCTCTCCATGTCCTCTCCCGACTCTGACGTTGGCTGGTATGAGAGCTATCCGGGCTGGTTTCGGAACAAATGATTTGGTTTAAGTGCAGGTCTTTGTTTAAATCTTGGCTCCGTCCCCTCTCAGTGGAAGTAGACAGGACTCTCACTATGACATTTACCCTCATTGGAATTTGTGGTTATAGAGCAAATAGCATTCTAATGTGTTGTTCAGAAGGTACAGTGGTGCGATCTAACACAGAGTATCGGTTCTATAAAGTTTTAGGACATAAGAGCTGTATTATGAAGAGAATATTGTAAATAAGACCATTGAAGCTGTCATTAACTTGCTTGAATTGCTGTTAACACCACTATGAACAGAGATAAGCATGCTAAGTACTCCCATCTAGATGTGTAAACAAAACCTAAATAAGACTGGTTCAAACTCAAGAGCACTCTAAAGAGTCTGATTTTAAATTGAAACTCACATTACATACGGCCCACAACAGCTTGCATTAAGCAGACCAGCCTTAATATCTGGTGATTTCCCAGCAATGTCATCCTGCGATGGGCTGGTGACTGCTGGCTATATGAGTGTGTGGCAAGTGAGCTGTGTTTCAAAATGCCAAAGATACGGGAGATAAACTGTCAGATCTGTTAGCGGCCTCAGACTGTGAATGAGGGGGAGGTATAAATTAATGTAGCTAAATGAAGTCGCTTATCTTTGCTAGCATTCCTACAGAGCCGCTGCCAACACTGCAGGAGCCCAATAGAGCGTGGCGTTGAGAGCTGGGGTCATGATAAAACGCTCTACAGAGGCCTTCTCTCTGCAGGCCTGCGCTATTCTCTCTATACAAGGCCACTTAGAGCGTATCACATCAGTCAACAAGTACATATGCTGGATAGCTAACTGAAGAGCAGGAAGCATGGGCGGTATTTCAGGCTACTAGAACAAGAGGTTCAGATGGGACGGGTATGATTGATATGTTGAACTACGCTTTTGCTCAGACCTGCTCTGCTACTTTCTGTGGTGTGCATCTGTTATTAGGGCTGTGAATTGATTCATGGATCGATTCTGAGATCTTCCGAATGCATCGCGATTTTCTCTGGAATGGATTCTGAGCTTAGATTTTAACAGCAGATGGCGCTCTACTCTAGTTTTTATCCACACACTCAAATGCTCATGAAGAAGAGCGTGTGTGCGTTCGGCTGAGTCTGTCATTTCACTTCGGCTCAGAATGCTTTTATGACGTCAGATTAATGTAAACACAGCCCACTGTGAACACCCTTGTAACTCGCTTCCACCTTTTCGGATTTTATGAATGATTATTTTAGGTTCAAGTGTGTGTTGCAAGCAGAGTATAGCTGTTTCTGAAGCAAGCAGCACCATCTGCTGTTCTAAACTAAGCACAGACTCGAGAAAGAATCGTGACGCATTCAGAAAATCTCAGAATCGATGCTGAATCATTTCTCGATTCACGATGCATCGATTTATTTTCCCAGCCCTATCTGTTCCTATCTGTCCTGTCTGGTCTCCAGCATATGCATTAGACGCTGATGTCTTTAACAAGTACAGTTTTGCTGGTGGAAATCAGCTGTGGTACCACCAGTTAGACCAGCACATAAACCGGCCTTAGTGCATGAAAACCATCATATGCATTGACTACCACAGGCATTACAGTGTTTGACAGTGTTTGACCATTGACACTCCCAATTGAGATTGTACATAGAGTGAAAATGGTCCATTTGAGAGATAGGTGGCGGTAATGCGCTTCTAAGTCTAAACAAGAAGAAAAACAAAATGACGATGATTGGGCTAGCTCTACATTGCAGTCTAACAGATGATCAGGCTAGCTCTACATTGCAGTCTAACAGATGATCAGGCTAGCTCTACATTGCAGTCTAACAGGTAAAAAACAATATAAATACTGTTCAGTTTCTCACAAAAACAGCTCGTTTCGTGTCTTAGGACATCATTGTGTCGTCACGAGCCGCAGGGTTTAATTTGGATTTGTCTGTGCATGTTTTTTTTTTACTCTCATAGATGTACTTCCCATTGACTTGCATTATATGACTGACAGACTGCAATGGTTGGAGTTAAAAATCTCCATTTGTTTTCTAATGAAGAAAGAAAGTCACCTACATCTTGGATGCCCTGGGGGTAAGCTGATAAGCATCAAATTTTCATTTTTGGGTGAACTATCCCTTTAACAGCGGCTCCAGTCAGCAGACAGCATGGCAAAAGCTCCATTCGAATCAATCAACACGCCACTAGACATACCACGAGACATTAATTCCTTTCAGGCGAGTACAGCCAGCTCTGGAAAACAAGATCTCCAGGATGGAGTCCAGAGAGGCGCTCCCAGCACACATTTGCCATAAAGCACCTCTGGAGGAGTCGCTAATCAGATTGGGAATTCGTGGAGGGGGAGGGTGGGCAATTTATCATAATCCCATCTGACGGCGGAGGTGTGCCATCTGATCTGGCGGTGATTTCATACACCTTCAAGCAGAGCCAGCCGAGTGTCAATGAGGAGGAGACCTAATGGACTGAACTCCTCTGATGTTCTGAGCCAGAGACTTACGCCAAGTGGTGCCTTTTAAAATGCGCCCTCCTTATTTCAAGCTTTTGTGTGCGAAAAGGAGGGCTTCTTAATTCTTACAAGACCAGAAGGAGGCAAGACCTCGCTTTCCTTTCCTTTCCTTTCCTTTCCTTTCCTTTCCTTTCATCTGGCCCTCCTCTCATAGCCCGTGTGTCATTAATAGCGGTTGTCATAAAACAGCCTAATTATTCTGCAGGAGCGAGACCTGGGGCCCGTCTGCCACGCAGTACCGTACTGGAAGCGTCTGCAGTAATAGCCAACCAACAATGGTGTTTGAAGGGCACCGTTACCCGATACCGTGCACAAAATGATTGGCTGTCATACACTTATACATATGACAGACTTCTGTGTGATAAATTACCACAGGAGGGTATTGGAGAGTGAGCGGGAAAGCTGATATGTGATAATTGGTACTTCCACCAAGGGCTTTCCATTGTGTATGATGTGACTGCCAACTGCATAGGGAGGCTTACACAATCGATCAACAGTTTAGATACACTAGACGTAATGCCAGCTCCAATAAAGCAAACAACTCTGGGATCCCACAAGTTCATTACTCCACAAAAGCACTCATTGCATACTTTGTTTAACATGAAGTCTCACGGTGGGTGCTCTTGTGCCCTTGAATGAAGCTTTCAAGGGGTCAAAGCAGTGCATGATGTGAGCGTTTTGGCTCCAAAATAACATTCTTAAGCTCCGACAGGGGCTGTTCCATGTGTCAGAACTGTCACCATTTAGCAGAAATGGAAGAAGAGAGATATTTAGGCTTTGCTTAAACCATCGCAGTAACAGCAACGTGTCTGGTGACATAGTAACTTCCCAAGACCGTGAAATTCCCACCTGCCCCATAACTCACTCACACCAGTAGAGAAAACATTCCACCTGCGTCAGCCATCCAAACAGACTCACAGGCTCTGAACTTTGAATTTCAGATGAAAATTTTGGTAACTGTCCAGTACAGAGGTCATTTGATAACAATGCGCTCAGAAAGCAATATGTTCATTGTGCACAGCACTGAAAAAACCCTCTATAGGGTAATGGGAGATGACTTTAGACTCTTTTGTGTCAGTTCGTCTGATTGAATGTTTGTATACGTTTGTATCCTACAAACAGCGTTGCCTTTTGGGTTGGCCTTGGAGACAAATGAATAAATGCATGCCGAGAGGGTGAAACGTAATTTTAAAAACACTTTCCCCATTCACGGCCGTGATAGCTTTCACTTTCGGCACGCAAATATCACAGGTGCCCTACAGACAGGACTGAGTCGAACAGACCAAGGATTTGTCATGGAGCTTGAGATGTGTGGAGGAAATAGCTGAGCTGTTTTATGGCCTCTAATACAATTATTGAAATGAACATAGCAGACTGCTAAAATTAAGATGCGGGCCTGATGGCTTTTATGGAAAACATATCACAATTGCAAATCCTCACAGGCAACAAGAGCAGTATTTCTCTGTAATAAATTCATTCAGCATCAGTGAGACAGTGCAGAGAGAGCTCTCTTTTAGGAGCAGCCTGGAAACACATACATCAGCAAGTGCCGAAGAAAGTATTTTTGTGAAAATAAATAAATCATTGTGAAATACTCTGGCTTTGTTTGGAAACTGGGAACAGACCCCCACATCCTTTCCAATCACGACTAAACATTGCACAGACGCACATCCAAGAACATCAAAACAACTGCAATTTAATGATGGGGCCAAAAAACGAGTTGGAGATTTTTTGACTTCTCCGTCTTCCACACCACGGTTTGCCTTAGTACTTGCAAAGCCAGGCTCTCAGCAAAGCGCAACCAAAGACAGCGAACTAATGGGCACTTGCGCGGCTCACTGGACATCGATGTCCACCGGGAAGGTTTTTTATTTGTCAAGTCTACACAAGCTGACAGGAGAAGTCCATCTGTAGTCTTCAGAAATTCAGTATGCATGAGCTGTGTTTTCGATTAACAAACTCATCACAACCCTCCCCGTCAGCTAAGCAAAGCGCTCTACGATCGAGGGGAATGGCCTTCAAGAGAAACAGCAATTCATATTCCCAGTCGAGCACTCTGGCACAAGACTGCGGAGAACTTAAACTAACATCTGTAGCTGAGTTAACGTTTATGATATTTCGTTGTAAAATCTCTTTGCTGGTTCGTACTACAGTGTTTGTAAGCTTGAATTCTTTGAATTTGACTGCAAAGGACAGGACGCTGCAGTTTAATTTGATGGTGTAAACCACCTAAACAAGCATATGAATGCATATTGACCACAGAAGTATATGAAGTGAATGTACATTAACCACAAAAGTTTAATATGGGAATCCTGTGACTTACTAGACTTTTTAAGCTAACTAAAGCACCGGTTGTATCATATTATTATTTACTTACAGAAATGTCTTTTCAGGAAAAAAAAACACCTTTCTTTTGGTTTGAAAATGACCTGGATGTTGTTAGGCAAAAGCAAAACGTACTCAAATGTGGATCATGTGAATGTCACCACACTGATTGTTTCCAATTAATGTGGACCAGATTCCTCAGTAAACATGCATAGTGGCAATGCTCAAGATCTGAGCGTTATGCATCTTGTAAAAGATTGCTTTGTAATCATCCGTGTCATGTCAGCATGCCAGGCGCAGGTAAATGTAATGAAACTCACTACACTGAATGTATGGCTGCTTGCATGTTATTAGTATCCTATCAGTATCCCCCAGTGAAAATGCATGACTACAATCAGTAGTAAACATGACCACCTGCAGCGCCCGTCGATTGCACAAGTCCTCCAACTTCACTTTCTGCACAGTGCACACTTCAGGTTTCTACAAAATGTGCAGGGAAAAATCACTTGGGAAGCCCACGGCGTCCCTTCTATGCCAGTAATGCTTCTCAGGATCTCCTATATGAGCCATCAAAGTGCACACCTACCTCCTTGCAGCGAAGGACTCAGCTGTATGGTGAGGAAGAATCCGAGAAGGAGCAACGCAACCCTCCTGTTAGCCATCTCGCCCCAAAATGCACTGGCCCTCCCCGAATCAGCTGGTTTTATTCTCCAAGAGCTAATTACCACTTCAAAAATGTCTCAAAAAAATGAAGAGGGGAGGAAAAAAGAAAATGATACTGGACACGACGTAATTAGGAAAGGGCAAAGCCTTTGGTTCGATGGATCATTGCACTTTTTTCTCTTCTATGTCTGGTGTTGCTGTTTTTATTCTGGTCACTCCTGCCAAAAAAGCTGAGTGCTGCCAGAGAAAGAAAGAGAGTGAGAGAGAGAGAGAGAAATAGAAAGAGACATGCAGCGAGGAAAGACAGGAGAGAGGGGAGGGAAGGGAAGGACGAGAGAGAACAGGAGAGACAGGGAGAGCGAGAGACCCACTTTCCCACTCTCTCGTCCAAGAGGAATTTCACTGTCTTGCCAGACATTTGCATGGACTTTAAGAGGGCTTCACTTTTTTTATGCGAGCAGAGGAGTAAAACAAAATCAGTACTCGGATAATGATGTTCACTCCGTCGCTGGGTTTCTTCTTTACAACTGCTCACGCACGTCACATCGATCCTCAAGTAGTTACAACAGTTCTCATTCCTGTAAAATGACGAGTCTTTTTTTCCAACGGTTGCTCAGTCAAGGGAAACTTGACCGATGTTTGTCTAAGAGACTTGGGGGAAATGAAGCCCATTGTTCTGAGAAGGGCATGTCGAATGTTTTGTAATGCATCTGTTACACCTGCCAGGAGTAACTGTACTGACACTCATTACACATGAAAGTGTGACTGCTTGCATATTACCTCTAATAAAAGACCTTCGTGAAGCATTTCAAAAATGCACACAAACGTGTTGCAAGCTGAAAACAAAATTAAGAACAGAAACGACAGGCTAGACATTAATGGCTCGGGTAAAAAATAAAGAAAGAAGAGCAACTCTTACTCAAAAGAGAAAAAAATCTGGGCATGCTACAAGAAAGCAATCATTCTCATAAATATGAGCATTGTGCGCTTGTAACGAGTGAACGAGAGTAAACAGACAATTGATGGGACGGAGAGATGCTCTGGGATGGCCAAACTCAGTACAGCTCAGCTACTGCACTCTTCTCAACCCTAACCCTGAGATCACTGCCAACCCTAAAAATCCAAACCTACAATCCAAAGCAGGGATAGGCAACGTCGGTCCTGGAGGGCCGTTGTCCTGCAGAGTTTCGCTTCAACCCTAATCAAACACACCTGAACAAGCTAATCAAGGTCTTCATGATCACTAAGGCTACAGGCAGATGAGTGGCAGATGAGGGTGGAGCTAAACTCTGCAGGTCAGCGTCACTCCAAGACCGACATTGCCTATCCCTGATCTAAAGACATGTCTCTAGCTTCAAGATGTTCTGAAACAAAAAGAAAATTAAAACCTCTCAAAGAAACCTGTATTACAGCAACACACCCTGCTCTATGTGGCACATATATTATATGCAATGTTTATTATTTATTCCTTTATCTAAGATTGTGACTTATTAGACTGTGACAATTAAAGGGTTACTCCACCCCAAAATGTACATTTTGTCATTAATCACTTACCCCTATCTCGTTCCAGACCCGTAAAAGCTTTGTTCATTCTCAGAACACAATTTAAGATATTTTAGATGAAATCCGGG
>SCHK01437515.1:21318-36763 GCA_004124795.1 Poropuntius huangchuchieni | reverse complement strand
TGTATTTTGGATCAAATAAATGCAGGCTTGGTGAGCAAAAGGGAATTCTTTAAAAACATTAAAAATCTTGCGCACTGTCATTGAGCATGAGTTATGTGCTAGTAAACTGCAAGTTTAATACTTGGTGTATGTTACTATCACTATTTAAGCAAACCTAACTACATTTAGGGATTTGTTCAAATAATTATAGCAACAATGAAATAGCACTAGGAACAGTAATGACTTCCTGAGCAAGCACCAGTAATAAGAATGAGTAAAAATGAAAGTTGTTAAAAATGAGAGTTGAAGTCACATTCTCAAAACATCACTTTAAGTACTGAACAAGCTACAGTTTCGGATTGTTAAACAGACTCGTGTCAAGGGAAAATGTGACTTTTTCTGTTAAAATGACATAGGTTTGGCTCTCTACATTAGTAAGAGCAGTCATGTGTGCTACTGGAGATGGAGACTGGCTTTATAGAGAGCGCGTGTTCAGACTGACTGAAGCAGCCGAGTGCAGACGGAAGCTTAGGAAGCTCAACATACGTTCCGAATCATGACATCATGGGAGTTCCATACAATGTCACTGTAAATGCTCTCTTAAAGGCCACTGCTTCATTTTCTTTCTCTTATAAAACACAGTAATGTAGTCCACATGCTTATGTGGGCAGTGTGGGTTTACTGTCACAGAGAAACGGGGTCTCTCCCTTACTCCATGGGGCCTGAGGGCCCACGCACCCATCTAGGCCCACGTATAAAACTCGTGTCGTGATAGAGCAGGAAAGCAGAGAGACTACTGCCTCTGGGTTTTTCCGAAAAGGAAAACAAAGAAAGATCTAGGGGTAGAGATGAGCTCATTCTGATGACGTTGGACTCTAACCACAGTGATTTACACGACATCAACGTAGAAAACACGTACAAAAGTAGAATTGCTGAGAAAAGCTCAGTTCTCAGAATAATAAACACATTTTGAGAAATAGGCTATTGGTGGTGCAGTACTTAGACACATACCCGGTAGAGATGATGGAAGCCAAAGGCCATTCCTGCCAAGATGACAGCCAGGGCACTGTAGTCTCTCCATCTGTAACCTGAGGGACCTGCAGAGAGACACACACAAATACAACAAGCCCATCTATTAGTGCAACCCTGGGAAAAGCTGTTGTGGGCTTCTGGTAGACGCCATATTTAATTTGACATGAACAAAACAAAACAGTGGTGTACAGAAATACAGTATATCCAATGGCATAATTCTGAAACACAAGCAGAATTTTTGTGCAATTCACTCATAAAATCATTCTTGCATAATTGTTTTTTTTTTTTTTTTTGCTTAAGATGGTGCTGGTAACCCAGATAATTTCTGTGAATCAGTATAAAGTGTCCATTTTAATGAATCAATTCAAAACACTGATTCGTTTGCATCATCACTCAAAAGATTTCACAGAAGACCCCTCATATACATATATATATATATATATATATATATATAAGCTTTAGCAAAAACAATATATGTAGGTAAACACTGCAGTATGTAAATGATATAAATCTTGCTTTTGTTCATTTAGTGAAAACAAATTTACTAAGATATACTATATTTTACTTATATTAAACATTTTGAATCTTATGCTCTGCATATGTTTGGTCAAAATGGATCATCTTAAAAAAATAAAAAAAAAACAGATTTTTCTCCGATCATGGGTGAAAAAATATCCAGATGCATATTGAATATTATGAAAAGACTGAAAAATATAGCAACGTATATTTTATAAAAATATATATATTTATTTATATTAAATATTTTATTACAATTGTAAATATGTATATTAAATATTTTATAATATTATAAATCTAAATTTCCACAAGACAAAAAATAGAAACCATTGACTGTAAACATTTTATTAGACTTGGAACTCTGTGACTGCAACATATACTGCCTGTACTTTTACCCCTTTACAGCTTTTTTGTTCACGTCAAACTACTGTTAAAAAAAAGTGTTCACAATGACTAAAGTTTTTAGTCTAAATAAATCTATATGAATTGGTGCTCTTGTTCCTAGAAGGAAAGGGAAAAGAAAAAAAAAATACAAATTCTGATTACACATAGCTATGGAAGTGCAAACTAGATTTTAACTTTTAGATTAAGTACCACATTACTGTAAAACAGAAAATGAGAAATTTCATCCGCTATGACTGCGCACAACGGAAACTCCCGCTTACAATATTTTAGGGGAAAAATCTCAGTGTTAAGGGTAATCGTGATGTTGAAGAAATGGAAATGAGAATCGTTCAAAAGATCATTCGTACGGTTTCTGCTCAGACCTCGCACAAGTACGCACTAGAGGTGAGATGGGGTGTGAAAGTCGCATAAGAAAAACGAGTACTATCAGGAAATGAAAGACCACATCAAAGAGTCCCTCCTCACCCCTCACACTCATTCTAAGAGTGACCTGGAAAGAGGCAAAAAAGCTGAAAAAAAAACAACAATTAAGTGCAGATTTAACACGTCAACATTTGGAGCAGTATGATACTTAAAAATCAAATGCTCAAGCACTTTAATATAAACAAAAAAAAAGAACAAACACAAAAGAATCATTGATTGGCAGAAAGTCCCACCCCAAACTCACACCATTGGTTGAGCCAATGTGTCAGGCTGGTCAGGAACCTCAAACGATCAAGCAATGTTCTAAAAGTGCCTTTTCAGAGAAACAACTTAATAATGGCTTACTTATAGTTGGCATATTAAGCCTGAACATGAGAGAGTAAAAAAAAACTGCTATACTTCAGTTTAAGTTAGACTTTAACCAGCTTCTGATAGCAAGAGCGGCCGTTTCAATTCCTGCTGAGGCAATCTGGCAAGGCTCAGCCAACAGAAAGGAGGTAGAAATTATCATGCAAATGTTTAACGGCACACCAAACAGAGAAGTAATTAAAGCAAGCCTGGCTCTGGCAGGTCAACATGTCAGATACAAAATGCTCCATTTTGTAACATAGCGAGGTCTGCGGAACAGGTGTGTTACTGTAATTTGTTTGAATCTGCTCTACTGAATACAAATAGACAGGCTCTCTAATAGACTAGCAAAGCAATAGTACTTTTTCATTTTTTGTGCGTAACTGAACAAGCAGTTTTTATCTGATTAATTATATTAGAGGTCTATTAGGGAGACCAAAATAAAATATGGCACTGATTCTTGAGACATGGAACAAAATATGTCCCATAATTTTACCTGCCATTAGTTTTAAAATAGCAGATTTTTACACTAGATCACTAAACTGTTCTTTACACAAATGTAACATTTTGTTTTCTCTTGTATTAAATTATCTTGCACTACTCCTACACCATGTTACACCAAGTCTTGATTAAAATAATGTATAGTAGAAAACACAGATATATTAAAATAAAAATAAAGTTTATATAATTTCATATATAAAGTAAATGTGTATTTTTTTGTCTCTCATTATTACTCTTTAAAACAAATTATAAGGAAATTGTTTAGTAGTTTTAAATAGTTTTCCTAATTTTAAGTAGTTATACAGAAGAGAACAGATTACTCTAAAATAATTCAGATTAGGGGTTGGAGATATGACCAGAATCTTATATCATGATACATGTATGAATAATTTTATTTCACAGTAACTATATATATATATATATCACATTATTATTATTTTCCTTAAATAAGGTAATATATCAATTTTTGATACCATAGAAATGTAATAATTATTGTCACCAGTGTCAATATCACAAATATTGTAAACTAATACTAAATTGAAAACAAACAAACTCAAGCTCACTGAAGAAAAGTAAACAGTCAGCGATTAAATAAAAATAAGAAACTAATCACAAGCAATAAGACAAAAAAAAAATCCAGTATAACAAATAAATAAAAATGCTACATACATTGTATAAAGTAATCAAATGCATTAAAATACTGCACATTCTTCACTGCATAAATTTATTTATATATGACGCAGGTCCCGTGCAAGGTTTATTCTTAATAAAATTACAAAAGTTGGTCAAGAGCAGTGAGATATTTCCTCTCTTTTGTTGTTTGATTAAAAAAAATGACAGATAGCAGGAATATTAGACTGCTAGCTGCCCAGATCCAATATACTTTTACTTATGTGTTTTCTTTCTCAGCTGCTTACTTTCACATAAGACCTAAATTACTGTGTTTACAAGGATACTTCGAAAGACAGGCATTTTTGACATACAAGAAGTGTGTGTTTAACTGTTCAAGGCCAATGAAACCGGCAAAAATAACTCCCGTCCACAATGAGTACCGTCTACACGTGTACGCGACTCTCTGACATTGCTCAGAAACAGTCTCTCAGAAATTTCTACCGGTTAATCATGTCTATCAGCATATCGCCCACCCCTAGTTCAGATTTAAATTAACTTTCATTTTTACACTTTTTTGCGTTTCTTCTGCTAAAGCCCGGGACACATCAAGATGATGGTCAACCAACGTCAGGCCATTGGCGAGCGTCTGTCGGGCTAGTCAACTCTCGTCAGGCTCAACTTGGCGCCAGTTTTCTCGATTCAACATGTTGAATTGGCATCGGGCTGTTGGGAAGACAGAAGGCTGTTCTAATGTTGTGTGATCTTACAAGCATTCTAATATGCAAATATTTTCATAACAACAAACTGCCTAAAATTAAGATTATCAACATAAGTGGTAAGCAAGCGCTGACTTGTTTATATTTTGTACATCTGCATTTATCATGTTATCCTTGTTTCAGTTCCTCAAATGACAAATATATACTATTGGTTGCTGCTGATATAGACAGCTAATTCCTCTCATGCATGCGCAGAACACACATGTTAGTTTGCAGTCGGCTGTAGTCTGAACGGTGTGTTCAAGCGCAGCTTTTTGGTCCAAACACTACTGCCAATGCAACAACACGTCAGCTTTTGTCGCAGCTAGTTCTTTGAAATCGACTTGGTGTGTCCCGGCCTTAAGAAATACTCAAGAATCAGTCACTTGTCACTCACAGGATCAAACCTGTCTGAAGACTGAAGCTCAGTTCTGCTGAATGAAGGTGACATTCTACACCAGAAAGTACATCAAAAACATCAGCAAACCGGCAACTTCCTAAAACTTCCATTTCAAGAACTTCTGACAACATAGCTTTTTGTATCAATGGTAAACACCATATTAACTGAAGTGTCCTTGTGGGAGCATGGCGTGCAGGACACGCATGATGGCAGCTTGGGTGATTTCAGAGTCCTTGAGCTTAGCCAGCAGCCCTGACCGATCTCCTACTTCAACTCGAGGTCCAAACGGAGGTCCTTCTTCCACATGGGCAGCCCCTCCACCTACACTTTCCACTCCTGCTTTTTATTTGGTCACTTAAGGTGTGAGCATGGCCTCCATTCCCCTTTTTTCCAATCTCCGTTCAAATTTATTGGGTTCAGAAAAGGCCCTACTGTCCTTCTGCCGCTTGAAAATAGAGATCAGAGTATCCATTACTTCGACAGAGATGGATGCGGGTCCAGACGCATCGTCCCCATAACAAGGACATCAAAGAGAGGGACCCCCTCTTTCCAACCTGACCCCCGCGAAGATCTCCTCACTCTCCCCTCATTATGCCATTCTCTCATAGCCGTTTTGATATAAAACCCCCCACTCTAGTGGGGCTGAAGCCTAACTACATGGCCATCCCATCAACATCGCTTTCATTACAAAACATGAGATGGCGGGGAGTCAAGGACAGGGTGGCAATAAATGAGGGTGGAATACATCTGGAATCATTGTCATACAGGTTAAGCATTATGCGAACTTCATTCAAGATTGGTAAATCAGCGGCCGGCCTGGAGCTCATAACCCGCGGAGGTAATAAAGATACAGGCTGCAGAAAGGCCCTCGGTGGGCCAACCAACCAGAGATCGTCGTAACGGTGCGGACATCATATAGCAAGGCCGTGCCAGAATTAATTACATGCCTACGCAAATGGGATGCTCTATGCCACTCATTTCCTTTGAAAACCACTCAACTAAGATAATAGTTATGTTCGGACGCTTATAAAAATATCAGCACAATATTCCAAGGTATTCCACACAGTTGGCCTGTTTTGAATTGATGTACGGGCGAAGGTTTAAACAAGATTACAGGAGCACAGAGGAGATTGGAGGACTCATTTAATATAGTCACGCACCATTTGGTAGAGAAAATCTACTAGACTAGACTAGAGTCATGTTTAGAGAGCACATGGGCTGCAAAAATATACAGCGGGTGGGCGAGTGGAAGGGTTATAGGGTAGACCCCCTATCCTAGTAAAAGCGACTGTGGTAATACTCACTGTATGGGGCCAGTGGAACAGGGTGAGCGAGGTGTGCGTGCCCCGGAACAGCTACAGCGAGCGGCTCCTCTGTACTACCGGAGCGCTGAATGGCCAGATCCACCTCCTCATCGGTCAGACCTACACAGAGAGAAGGTGGAATGACATTAAACACATCAACATATTTACCAAAAAAAAGAAAAGAAAAAAAAAAATCAATCATTTAAAATTTTTTGTGCATATACAGTATAAAAGTGGTCACTTATTACTCCTTAACACAAGCTGTAAAGAAATAGTTAGGTATTTTTTAGTGCTGTCAAACGATTAATCGCATCCAAAATAAGTTTTTGTTTACATAATATATGTGTGTGTACTGTGTATATTTATTATGTATATATAAATACGCACACATGCATGTGTGTTACGTTTATATATTAAATATATTTATATATGATATCAATTATATAAATATCAATATATACATGTAAACACATAATTTTTTCAAAATATATGCTGTACGTTTGTGCATTTATAGAAGCATAATAAATATACACAATACACAAACATATATTACGTAAACAAAAACTTTTATTTTGGATGCGATTAATCACGATTAATCGTTTGAGAGCACTAGTATTTTTATAAAACGTTCCTCGTTTGAAGTAGCCTAGTACTAATACGTATTTGTAATAAATATTTGACATTACTTTTGTATCTGACAATTGATACTGAGTGATAGGCAAAGGAAAACACTTGAAAATTGAAGGTAAAAACGTTGGTGAAACCTGAACAGATTGTTCCAAAATTATTTGTACCTTTCTCCTCTGAGAACTCAAGAATCAGTGCCTTGTCACAATTCTAATGAATGAAAGTGTCTGAAACTGTAATCTGAGAGGAAAAAGTGGTGATATTAAGTGGAAATGTGTCCTTGACTGTCCTTTGGAACCTGCAAATAGATCTAAACGTTGAAACTCCTGCTAAACTAGGTTAATAGTACTATAGGCGGCAGATATATACCAGGAGAAGCAGCTCTGGAGGTCCAAAGCTCTGAGCTCTTCTCTATTACAGTCAGATCTCAAGAACAGAGCCTGTCCATTTCCTGCTGCTATATTTCCCCAGGTAGAGCTCAGCGAAACCCCAGACAGATAAAATGCATTATTTTAATTTCTTCATTGTAATGTAAATGTATTACATAATTTTGCAAATGCCAATATAATTTAATCTTCAGATCTTTTTTAATGATTTTAGTGGTGATTAAATTGCATAGAGGTCCCTGATGGAAAATGACAGGAGAGGGAAAAAAAAATCTAATATTAATATTTCCTTTTGTGGAAAAAAAGCTGGTTTATTTCCAACACTGCACGGCACGCAGTCATTGGTCTGCGTCTTGTCTTGATTAAGCGACTCTATGCGGGCCTAAACAGGGCGGCGATGGAGTAGACGGCAACAAGAGCCCAGAGAAATACTGGGAAAAGAAAGACAGAGGCGGAAAAAGCCTGTTAGTCGAATGTACTTGTGCTTTGACATTTAATGAAGACATAAAAGCGGGAAAACATTATGGGCTTCCTCTACAATTGGCACATAAAACCCAAATGCTTTAACATCTCCATTTAGAGCCAATGGTTTAAAAAGGCTCCAGTTTCTATTAAACTCTAAGTTACACATATCAATTTAATAAATCTACTGTATCCTGCAACACACACACACTCCCTCTGACCTTTGTTTGTCCACAGTAGACTGGAGTGTGTCACGTCTGTCATTGCGTATTTAGTCTCTCTCGCGCGCACTCTCTTGCTCTGTTTACTGGAGATATCCCCTTGGGCATTGCGCTACTCTATTCCACATGCTTTCATACGGCACGGCTGCCTGCCAGAGAGCCAAAAGGCTGAGCTTTGCTCCAAATTGAGCTGTTTAAAGAGCAGACAGCAAGCTGTTTTTGCGCTGTAATACACACATCATAAATGTGGCAAATGCCAGTGCCACATGTGCTTAAATAGAGCGGAGAGAGCTGGGAGCTTGGCAGAGAACAGAGTCTGAGCCTGTTCAGCCCTGTCTGCTGTCTGCTGGGTATGAAATCACAGTCACACTTCATAGAGCCACACTAACAACACTGCAAAACAATACAGGAGCACACAAACGCAGCAGAGGTAGGGATGCATGGTTTATCGCACCGTTTTATAGCTGCGTTTCATGGATTTCCAGTAAAAGTTTCAATTTATAACTGTGTGAGAGTTTAATTACAGCAATTAATCATGTCAAAACGTAATCTATTTTAAAGAAAAGTTAATGTTTAACTAAAAAAAACAAAACAGAAATACATTTCTTTATGACACAAAGATATCATGGAAAAAAATGTAGTGGGGAAAGTGCAAATATAGATTGCAAAAAAAAAAAGAGGTTGGTGTCCAGAATAAAAAAAAATAATAATAATTTATATTAAAAATATAAATATAAATAATTAGTGGCTACAGCCTAAAAGTGGCCTATTATCAAATCTTATGCATATTAGTTTTTATTAACATTTATTTTTATATTTTTTTTATTTAATTCCTCGTTCATTTTATTATTTTCTTTTTTCTTTGACTGTAGAATTATTTTTATGTCTGTTATTCCTCCTTACTTGATTGTTTGTTCTAATGATGCTCTTTTGCTTATATTTAAAAGGCAATAAAAAGTTGATTACAAATAAGGCATATTAGAATGATTTCTGAAAGATCATGTGACACAGGAGTAATGGCCATCACAGGAATAAATAAGATTTTATAATACAATAGAAAATGGTTAAATTGTAACAAAACGTTTCTGTATTTTTGGTGAGCATAAAAGACTTCTTCCAAACATCACCTCATAAAAAACCCCAGCTCTAAATCATACAAAGTTTCCTCTTCCACAGCAGCAGAATTTATGACACAGATCTCTCTACATATACCCATATTCTCCTTGACGACAAGAACGACATCAACAAAATTTATACCACCCATGTAGCTGATTTTACCTCTCTTGCAGAAATCTCTAGGTTGAGGTCAAAGTTAAAAAGAGGGCAGATTCTGTGGGGGTTGAAATGGCCCTGAAAAATGTTGAATAATTTAAGGCAAATATTGGTCATCCTGTCTTGCATGGCATTCAAAGTGCCAGGAAGCAGCCATGGCCATGTGCTGAGCTGGTGCAGTCAGCCTGTACTGTCCAATAAGCAATAATGTGTCCCTGGACTCCCTATTCATCTGACCACACCAGACTGCATGGTGGCAGACTATTGAATGAGACTTGGAGGCCCCCCTCTCATTTCCTCCCACTCACCTCGCCGTAAAGACGCTCTCAGGAAGTTCACGTTTTCGTGAGTTCACCTCAAAACGAGGGGGTCGTTTTCTAAGGACGTAATGAACAAATATGTACATATTCGTAACGTCATTTGAATTCCTAAATAGCACCCCCCCGCGCTACTACAAAGGGGTCCGGCGCGCATCCGAATAAGATGCATGCAAATTCATTAACGCGTTTGCTTTTCTTTCAGGTTTTCGGACTCACTCAGCTGTTTTGTCTCCTCTGATGCCTTTATTACAAAGAAAATGGAACGACAAATGAAAGACCTTTGAGATCCAATTTAAAAGGAGGACAACAAGAGTGAATTTTACATATAAAAGGATAAGGACACAAAAAGGAAACACAAAATTTATTACAGTTTCCGAAACCTGTGGAATGACCCTTCGGACCTCCATTTCAGATCGACCTGCCGGTAGATGAATTTTTTTTTTAGACATAAATTACATCTAATGACGACACCGTAAAAAAGAACAATAATGGAAAGCTATTCTGTATTTCATTATACTGTATTATTTGGTGCACCTGATACACGCAGAGCCTGTTTATGAGTCACCATATTAGCAGATGCTCAGTCGAAGCATTTGCTTTGACCTTGCCATTCTCATTGGGGCATGAAATTACGGTGGTGGCACTGCGATATTACAGCTATAAATACTGTAAACTGCATATCTGGGCTACGTTTTCTATTGTCTTTCAACATAAACCTGATCGGTATTTATTTAAAGGAAAACCCATTGCTCTCTGTATTATTTATGGCTCTATTTTCTGGGCTCTTATTTTCAGGATGTTTTTTTTCCTCCACCCTTTTTTTTAAAGAGTGATGAGGCGACTCATCCAGCCATAAAGTGCAGTTCTCCAATTTTGGCACTTGTGAACTTCATAGGGTACGAACAAGCTCACAGGGACAATTATAAAATTGCTTACTGAACGGCTGTTAAAGGTGGCTGCTCTTTTTTCAGCAGACCAACAAGGCTTGAACAAAATCACTTTGGTGAATATTGCTTATTATTATAATAATACCAGATTGAACATGAAGAAAAATACTTAAGGTCGTAAAGATGGAGGTCACCGAGAGCGTTTCTGTGAGATTTCACATGTCAAGTCCATGTCCCACACGATTGCATGCCTTAAATAATGACCGCTCTCATAGCGTATTCATTTATGTATTAAAAAAAAAAAAAAAAAACGAGGACTCTGGTCATTTTCCTGCTTTATCGCCTTATCCTGATGACAAAGTGAAAAGCGGCTGGCCTAGGTGGCGCCGTGGAGTAATTTATAACCGCATCAATCCCTTTGTCTTCTATGCAGGCCTTGGTCATTGCTATTCCTGTCCAAGAGGTGAGTCGCATCACCTTACTTGCAAACTCTTTCCTATTAATATCAGGGATGATGAACCATTTCTTTACCTTCATGACATGAGCGGTATTACACCTGCAGTGCACCAGTGTCCCTCATGGCCCTTTAAGCATAATGAAATGACTACAGGAAGAACACTAGTGAGGTCAAAGATCCGGGCACCGAACTCAGTGGCTTGTGTCACACCAGACGTCCACATGCAGGCTTACTGGAAGCCGCTGGATGAAGTTTGTGACAGGACTGGTAGACAAGGGAAAATCCATTCTCTGTTGGGAAAACTAAGGAGATATACTTGATTACTCAACTTGGAGACACTAAATGAAGGACAGTAAATTCTGTACCGCTGCCAACTAGCAGTCAGCTGAAAAATTCAGCCTGTAGTTTTTTAAGATAACAATGTATCAGCGGGCACACTTCATTTTTAGTGATTTCCCCTGAGTGAGAACACAATTTAATGTTGTTCATAATTAAAATATCATTTATTAGGAACAATACTCTGTTGCGAATGTGGGTACGCTTAACTACATGTTGTCATGCGCACACATAAGACAGACAGTGAGGGGCCGTTCACACGAAACGCATTTTTTGTATTCCTCTGCGCTGCTTTTACTTCGTTTTCAATGTTAAGTTGCGATAATCAGAAACCTTTCATTACTACGTTCACATCTCGAATATTTTTCAATGTCTTGCGCAAAAACTTAATGAGACCTTTCATTTTTTTTTTCCCATTCTCAACAAAAAACTGGCCACAAAGAAATCTTAATTTTAAATGAGCAAAAGTAATGATTTGTGATCCAGTGAATCAGCCATTAGAGAGATTCAAAATGATAACTCAAGAATTTAAGATTGATTTATCAAAGTGTTTTTGGCTGATTTATTAACAAGAACCAGCTTTTAAGGATTAACAGTTTACAAATTCAATATACTGTGAAAACTAAGCTACAACAAAATGCATTTTGCAACAGCGCTGTGAATTTAGCAATGGTGCAGTGACTACTGATTTGTAAAACACTGGGTTATCAAATGTTTTAATTGTTTTAATAAAATATATTAATTATATAACAACAATAATAATAATAGAAAAATAACGAAATCATTCGAATGAAAAATTAAACTAATAAAATATGTAATACATCAAAAGATGGAACTGATGAGGGAAAAAAAATATCATATGAAATAGTATCTGAACAGTAACCTGGACACTCTGTAAAGTGCTTGTTATAATTAAAAAAAAAACAGTAAATTGATAACACTAACCCACATTCTAGTGTACACCTAATTGCAAAAATCAAGACAATGTGAAATAGATTCTATCAAACAAAGAAATACTCATTCAGAGACCTTCCTCAATATAGTAATTTTGGGAATTATGGGTAAAATGGTAAACACCACAGCAATAAGGCAGTGATTACATGCAGCGTCTTTAAGCTACCTCTGTTTAAGGACAGCGCATACACTTAACGCAAGCCTAGATAAGCAGGTACATACACACCCACATTTGGAAAGTCCAATCAAAGAGTGATGTAATGATGTGGGGTGTGCTGGGGGATCAGTAATTCACAATTTACACTGTAAAATGACCTGCTTAGAAAACATTAGCACATATCTCTGAATGCTTACCGAGACCAATCACATTCCCCTTGAAAAGAGAGGGAGACAGAAATACTGAGCGAGAGAAAGGGGTGGAAATCATGGAGGTATCCTTCAGCGCGGATTAGAGCATAACGGCATGTAAATAATACGTGTAGGAGAGATTGTTGTGTAAAGACGCTGCAACATGTAATCAAAGTGCTTCCTATTTTCCCCTTCATCAGCTGCCCGCCACTATGGCTGCTTGCTGCAGGAATCCAATTTAACTCCCCACTCCACCAGAAGATGGTATTGTTTTATTTTATGGGGGCTTTGACATTTCTCACTGTTAATATAGAGCAAAACTGGAAAATATTTACATAAATATGACATTAAACTGCTTTAGAGATTAAGATGGATGTATATTTAGGTGTCTTTGTTTGGGGGGAGATGACCTGACCTGAAATCTGATCTCTGATCTTCGTAACATCCATAATGCTCCTCTCATTTACTTAATTCAAGATCAACACCACCACCTCATACTAAATATCAATCAGGCCTCATATGGTAAGATTTTAATGTTGTTTTGTTAAACATATACATAGAAATTACATTACAATTCCTTGATGTCTTTTCCTGGTCCTCTCTCCCCTTTATTACTTAATTAAGACTCATTTTAATTTTAAAAGCTAACTTAAAAATCTATATTTATGCAATTTTAGGTACCTTATATAGTTATTTTTTAAGAAAAATAAAACATAATAATAGTTGCATTTAGGCAATTTGTGTGGATGGAGGTCAATTTCTGGAACAGTGCTCTCACACTTCACAACAATACACCGCTCTTTCCTATTTTCATCCCATCAAATGTCTCAAGCTATAAAACCAACCAATATCAAACTAAATGCAGTTATAAAATAACAGCTTCTAGCCTATATTTCTCATACTGCTTCAGTTTGATAGGAAGCAACTGGATGAGTCTATTTTTCACCCACAGTATTGATTGCTTTTAGTTTAAAAGTGACTCATTGTAATAATGCCGCTTTAATAATATTAAAGATAATGCTAAATTATTTCCAGTATAATGAGAGTTAAAAGGAACACATTTCTGGTTTGGGGTTGACGAAGGGATACTTGAGGCTTACTGATAGGGCTGAGGGTGTGCTGTACATATACAAGACATAGAAAAAAAAAAAAACACATCAGGGAAAAAACGTTGTAAAGCATTTATCAGTGGCAAAAGCTGTATTTGCATATAAAATGCAGTGTAAGATAAAACGAAGCACAAATGGTTTAATCAAAAAGCTACAGTGTGAACTCTTATATGCCAAACATAATCAAGACGAGTACATCAACAATTGCTATTGAAGAATTATTACAATGACCTTGCCGTAATTAATAGGTATTAGACATAAACAGTGAAAATGAAAGGTCACCTTCATAACCACTGATCCGTCATTTCGGCTAGCGTGTTTAAGGCACGCTTTAATATGAACGACGGTAATCAAATTAAACTTTCCAGCAAACTCCAGGAATGGCATGGAAAACACTGCAGGAACAACACACAGAGCAGCGTGTTAAAATTGCTTCTGTGAGCTCAGCAGGGCACTGGGAAAATGGTAAATTTCAGGAGAAATTTAATAAGGAGAAATTGGCTTAAGATTACTCAGCACTTTGCTTCTAGATTAGTCTCCCTCCTACCCTTCAAATTGCACGAGTTGCTTTCAGAGTGATACAACATTGTGACATAATTACATTGTTGAAGGTGAGGCTCAGTAGAAATGGCTCCGTGCTGACACAAGACGATTTTCCAGCACATGCAAATTTACAGACGGCTCACTTTAAAGCCTGTGCTTCACTGCCATTTGAGGGACTAGGCAAAACGACAAACCGTTTGCATGTTGACAAAAGGTTGCTGATTGCGATCCACAATTAAAACAAAAGGGTCATTGTGACTTTAATCCAAAACCCGTCCTTAACAACAGGCGTTATGAACTGTACCTACGCACAAATCATTCCCAAATCATACTGGCTTAATTAAGCCGTCTGATTGATGGTCTGATCGTCCCATCGGGAACGTCCATTGAGAGGATATTGAATAGTTGTCTATTCCAATGTTTAGCATATTTTCATAACTACGTGACAAGCGGCAATATCGCGGCGAAGTCGTCCTCGGGGTGTAAGCAGCTGCGTCCCACCCCAAATTGCATGAGCGAGCAGAGGAAACGAAAGAAATGAAACTTGAAGCGTTGATGATAACTCGTCGGCTGTGGTTGTAAACAGCTGTGCGCTTTGAGTTCTATCAATAACCTCTCGGTTACAAGGGTCGGTAATTAAAAGGCTAGTGACCTGGAAATAGTGTCCTCGTTTCGAAGATCTCCAAATGTCCGCATAAAAAATACAACATCAAATTAGAATAGCAATAGCACAAGGCCGAGTCTTCCAGCTATAGATCTATTGATGTTCAAACACACCCTGGGGGCACATTGCCATGATAGTCCTGAGTTCACCGTGTTCCCCATTACAACCTGGTTTCGCTGTTCGGAGAGGTCAAAGTCAATCTAAATATACATTATGCACACATACAAAACAGATACATAAACACACTAGGATCCAAAAGTCTGTGAACATCAGGATTTACATGAACTTGGGGAATTCTTGTAGCTTAAACAGCATTAAAGCAAAAGGAGCACACACTAAATAGTAATAAATATTAAAATGTATGTTCATTTTCCCCTCAAATTGTTATGCTGATAAAATAAAATAATAATAAAATAGCAATTCACAAGTAATTAGAAAAGTATGAGTTTTCAAGACTTATGGAATTTTTTCAAATAAATAATGTATTATTTCTATATTTATTTTATATTATTATATTTTCCTAAATTTATTAATAATTTAGATAATTATTTATGTTTACTTATAAATTCGTACATTCATCATTT
>SCHK01437515.1:0-19277 GCA_004124795.1 Poropuntius huangchuchieni | reverse complement strand
TTCCATGATATTCCAGAAATTCCATGACCCGTGGGAACCCTTATAAGTGTATATTTATTTAGTTAGTTAGTCATACTTTGTGTTTGAAGAGAGGGAATTGTATATCTTTTTCAGAAAGCATAAAGAAATGTTGTGTTCATGTGGATTATAGAGACCCATTGAACACTACTGACTTTTAGTTTGCATGGGGGGTTGACATTATAAAACAGTGGCACACTGGCATATTAATACTTAATGTACCAGTAGACCCCTTTGAGAAATCCATGTGAACCTCCAAACACACTTGTTACAAAACACAAATACGATGAATATCGCTCAAATCCTGCAAATCCCTGGATCTGGATACAATTTCACATTCACATCCAAAAGAACCACATTTCATCATAAACATACAGCATATTAAGCCGCATAACCCAGCTGTGAATTATAAATGAAGCCGATCTACTGCTAACGAGAAGCACTGACCGAGGAAAATGCTAAAGATATTGAGACGTCATAATAGGCCACTGATGTGAACAACAGCAGCCGGCAACTATGGATTTTATCTCCAGTTACCTACACCGGTCATGGAGCTATTAGGCTCGCTTTCCTATGCTGCTCTACTAGCACCATCGCAGGACAAATCCACCTGCCTTTACCATTAATTAGTCCCGACAGAACAAATTTCATTTTAAATAAGAGCTAAAAGGAAAAAAGCCACGTCAGATAAGCACGGCTGTGCTAAGATTTACAATTATCAATAGCGTGCAGAGACAGATGAGTTATCGCGTTATAAAGGACAGTGCTGACCTTGCTAAACTTAAATGTAATCAAGATAAAACTAATCTGACCTTTGTGAAGGACTATATTTTATTTAAAAAATGATATGCATTTCAGCGCCGAAGTGATCGTTATTTTATGTGACTGATTTTAAAGTTTTAAGACCTGCTTGCAAAACACTCAAATAAGCCATAAAGTGAGACAGATTACATTGTGCTTCTCGATTTCCATCACTGCCGCCTCCCAAAGTGATTCACTAAAACATCACAATGTCATTTTCAGTGCTGGCTTTTAAAAAAAATCTCTCGAAAAAGATCAAAATACAGCGTACGGATTGATTTCTATCCAGCACACACTCAGGCCGGTGATCTGATCTGAAAGGGGTTTGTGCTATAGGAGAGATAGTGGTGGGTTATGCATCAAACACACATATTGATTGATACCTAAACTGCTCTGAATTTAGAGTGAATGCATATGTATGCTCACAACACGTTACTTCTCTGGTCGATAAAACTTTCCGATGCATTCCAGTGCTTTAATATTTATGATAACAGCTAAATTAAGTAAAAGCTTTAAAATGCTGGGAGGTAGCATAATTGACAATTCCATTGAAAGTGCAGGAGGGTTTGTCAATATTAATTTTCTGGATCCCAAAGAAGCGTCCCAACTGATAGGTCATTTATCCACACAGCTGGGATCAAGCTCTCTGCAGCCCGATCGACCCTTACCTGACCCTCCAGGGCATGCAACAATGGCCTCGACCTCTGACCCTTAAAAGCGAATGATCTCATCCCGTGAAAATCTTAGGCCAAAGTCCACCGGACTACATTCTGCTCCCTTTACAGTCTTTAAAGGGATAGTTCATCCCCAAAAAATGACAGATGTGTCATTATTTACTCTTTAGAAATCTTTCTTACTTCTGTCAATCACGTATAGTAGAATGTACAAGCTGCTCTTTAAGTAGACAGTGAGCAACAGTGAATCTTTGCCATTTTGTTACAAAAACGTATAATATGGTTTCAGAAGACCTGAAATATAGTCATACTTTTTTAATGATTCACTTACGCTGCTTTTTTGTCCATTTTGGAGCTCAACAGCATCAGTTCTCCTTTATTTTCATTGTAAATGAAAGTAAAAAGAGCAGCGTGAACATTCTTCTCTTTTGGCGTTCTACAGAATAAGTGACAAGAATGTTTAAAAGATTTGAATTTTAGGGCGAACTGTCGTTTTAACCTAACACTGCAAAAAGGCTTTATTTACTACGCCGATTCCACTCATGTTTGAAATGAATAACAAAAGCACTCGGCTGGTTAAATTTAAGGTCAAAGTCTTGGAATTGAGCCATCTCGTATCTATTCCGCCTGTAAAAATGTAACGTTTTACATTAGGTTCTGGAGCATGCTGATGACGCTCACCTTTTTTCTTCAAGAACGCTTTTCTGGTTGCCAGGGGGCTTTGACGAACTTGCTGGTTTTGTAGAAACTTGACTGCCGTGGCAATCTGCAAAGAGAGAAAAAAAAAACAAAGACATCTTACGTTTGCAGCGTGAAATGAGCTCATCAGTATAATAGAAAGTCATCAGTAAATTAACTTCACTGGAAATGAGAGGAAGACTCAGGAATTCTTGCAAGGCGGCTGAATTATTGTACATTTCCAACTCCCCAAGGTATATCATCAGCCAACAACAGGAACTTATAAAATAGCCCTCCCCCTCCCAATAAGTACATGGAGGCCAGACCACCAAACCACTTTAGAGATAAATCTAGGAAATGAGTGAATCAGCAGTTATAAAATTATCCCATCAAGGTTTGCTGAACAAATGGGGTATGGAGTTTAATTTGCCATTATCCTCTTTAAGACAAACTCCTAGCCTTAAGTGAGCAGGGACTGAAAATCTATACTTAATGCTGAAGTGCCCATCTGTATCTAATAACGGCACAATACCTGGCTAAAAACTTCAGCGATTCTTAAAGAAGAAAATGCATTATGATCAAATCACCTAGGCTGCATGTTGTAATGACTGAGTGTTAATGCACTAGAAAATTAAATATCATCAGAACACGTGTAGTCGGAAGTGCAGCGCCGCTCCCATCGATTCCATCGCGTTTTCCTTCGAGATGCACCTTGATCTGCCACTTTAGCTTGCTTCTCCTAGAATTAAAAAAGGGTCTCCTCCTCAAACACCATTATGGCATGAATTTGAAGTGCGGGCTCTGAAGTGGTGCTTTTAAAGAACAGATAAACATGAAATAACATCTGGAGATAGGGGGGAAACGCACACTCAAGGATAAAGCCGAGCCGCCTCGTTATCGCACCTGTGGTCCCTGTGATTCAATTGTAAAAGTCATCCCTCTAATAGGTTGAAAGGTTTTGATTACTGTTCTTTTTCTTTAAGCGGCAAAAGATAAAAAGTGATTGAGAGCGCTGTCTGTGGTAATCCGTTTTAGGTAATGCATTGCATATACTAAAGACCTGTTTCAATCCAAAAGGATTGCATTTTGAAAATAGGCTGAGAAGAATGTGTAATAGTCGGGCCAGCTGTATAATTCTGTGGCGACAAATCAAGACAGAGTGAGTTGGGGACCCGGTTTTCCTTTCAAAAACACATCATATTGATTTCAGCTTAAATTTATGGGGAACAACTTTGACTTTGTTGGATGAAGGAGGAAGACGAAAAGGGGGGCACTGCCGATTTAGGGAACGCCATGAGATTATGATTCCGATAATTGGAATAAGCAAGCAGGCAGGTTGCATTTGTCTTCAAATAGAAATATATATATTTAGATATATACGACTGAGTCAGCGTCTGCAAAGAACGCGACCTTAGTCACACCTGGTTTCAGAACACATCAGGGACAACGTTTTTACGGTAACATGATCTGTGCAGAGCTGTTACTTAAGAGTAAGGAAATTTCTGGATTTCTCTATATTAGTGTCAGGAGTTAACCTTTTTGAACAAGGGGGTACTTTTCTAACCATCAATAAAAGCACACTTCCATTTGTCAAACAGTTTGTTTTGCCATTTTAAAAGCGTTTGTACATGTAAAATGTAAAATGTAAAAAAAAAATAAAAAAAAAAAAATGTATTTTTCTCATTTTCAGTACCATTTGTGCCACGGAAGCTATTATTTTTGACCGNTCAAACAGTTTGTTTTGCCATTTTAAAAGCGTTTGTACATGCCTAAAATGTAAAAAAAAAGAAAAATGTATTTTTCTCATTTTCAGTACCATTTGTCCCACGGAAGCTATTATTTGCCATACATAAGCTTACTGCATGGTAAATTTAGTCACCTAGAAACTTAATGACAAAAAAATTGCAAAGTCCACATAGTCAAACACACTAAAACACTCCCACTTCATAAATGAACAAGTTCGGCTCAGTTCTGGGAAGTCTTCAAACATGAATCGCAAGTTAAAATTAGTATCTGAATGGATGGAGGTTCTTGAGTTGCTGTACAATGACACAATAAGTGCCTTTTACAATCCAGAAACGCTCTTTCCCCGCTCTATAAACACCACGTAAACTGCATAAACCATCAATTTCTTTATTCACTGCACAAAAACGATGTCAGGCACGTTACGCGTACAGTAAATCACATTTTACAGGAAAAGAAAATTCTCAATTGAGTCACCGCCAGCGCGAAAAAAAAAACAAAAAAAACAAGCACGAGGATGTTTCATTTAAGATTATAAAGACAAAGGGGTCAAAATCGTGGCTCCTCGGCTTGAAATACGACTCCTTTTGGTGATTGAGACTAGCTTTTACTTGGATGGAAGGGGCACGGCATTCTTGTAAACACTTCTCTAAAAGATGGGATCAAAGTGGGATAACAAATGAGGGCGATGTCCATTTATTTTTCAAGAGTGTTACGTCTGTTCTTCAGGGAGAAGAAAAGTGCTTTTCTTTGCAGATGACATGGCTGCTTTATGCAAGTTCCACCCAGACATCTCAATCAATTATAACCACATTGCACAGATTTTAGTCTTGTCTACTTATTGACGTATAGATCACCCTCGTTGTCGTATAAGGTAGCAGCACGCGATTGTGCTTTTAAGGGGGAGAACTGTATCACTGCATGTCAGTACAAGGCACATTTGGTTTGGCAAGCAAAATATTAACTCAAATTAAAAAGGTGGGTGCGTGTTTCTTTGCTGAATACCAGTAAATACTCTTTGTTAATCAACCATTATTTTCTAGTGTTTCTTGTAAGGCTAAAATTGCTAATGCACGGAAAGTGCTCCCTGTTCTAACCAATAATCTTTACAAATGAGATGAATGATCAAGTGTCAGGTGCAACCTAAAAAGTGGTGAAAACTCAATCATAGGGGCCAAGCAACATTAAGGGCCACGTCTGGAGACATGCCTGCCATGAACATGATGACTGGACAAGGTCTTGCAAATCGGCCGTGTCGGTTATTGAGTTTGGATCGGACCGAGTTTTAACAGAGCACTTTTGTCTCACGCATGCCTTAAATTTGGAGGAGGTGGTCGTTCCCCTTAACATGATGATATTGATCGGGAAGGAAACATAAATGTCCTATTAGGGCAGCCAAATTTTTAGAGCCAACCTCGTATGATGCTTTCTTCATGTTAGTCTCCGTTAAACAAGTTAAAAGTTCAATATCTGGTCTGTAGAACAGGACGAATTTAGATAAAATCACCACATTTTGACAGTCGAGGTAAAAAGTGTCCCTTAATTTCTCTTACTCTTGCTCTAAAAATGTAATTCTAAAAAAAACCAGTAAAACTAAAAATTAAAGAGGAAGTTTGATATTTGCTATTTAACTAGCAGATATGAGAAGGAAGACTTCCTTAGAAAACAGGTCAAACAGGGAAATATACATTTGCTCAAGGCAACATGCATTTACATAAAATATTAATCCAAACACGATTAAATCAGTTGTAGATGGAGGAAAAAAAAGATTCTATTTTAACATCACAAAAGTGGTCAAAGATGCCAAAAGTGTGTTAAACTGTGTGTGCATAGGTAGGTGTATATATATATATATAAAACATTAAATAACGTAAGCAAATATAACTATAACTAAACTATATACATATAAAATTATATATAATTATTTTGTATATTTTTAGTATTTTTTTATTTATATTTATTCATCTTTTTTAATAAAAATAATTGGTAAAACGATTGTTTTAAACACAAAATGTAAATGGAAGAGCATGAGGGGTCTATTATACTTATAGAGAATATGGTGAAAAGTGAATATAGTGATGTATCAAGATATTTAAGTGCATTAAATGTAATATAAGTGCATATTTAAAACAAACACTTTTGCAAACAGTGTAGCAGTTTTTGGTGTGCTTTCGCCATTTTAATAATAATAATTAAAACAAACACACACGCGAGACACCTCACAACACACAAAAAAACTGTTATTTGTAACAGATAAAATATTTTATCCAGTTTACATTGGCTAAATAAATTTGCAATAAAATTTAAAATGATAAAAGCTTAAAAATATTACAAAGTCAATGCATTTCTCAAAAATATAATCAGGCAAAAAAAAAAAAGTTGTGCGTAGCAACAAACAGCATTTAGTATTGTGGTGGTTATTTCTATTAGAAAATAAAACTAAATCAACAAAGACTTTTACCCTGTAGGTACTTTAGGCCCAAATCATGCACCAACTTTGAAGAGGGCCGTGTAAAGACGTGAAACGAAGTTATAGACCAAAATGTGTGTCTAACTGTACACGAGTCTGATGTTAGGCTACAGGACTGTTGACAGTAATGACTGCTCCGTGAGAAAGGACAAGATCTACAGCAGCAGAAGGTGGGGGCCATCAGTTGGCACTTAAAAGGAAAGGGTAAAGGAAGCTAAAAGGAAATCATTAGCAGGTCTGGGGATCCAGTCTCAGCGTGAATCAATTCATTTCAAATTGCCCTGTACATTTGTGAAGAAGCACCCCTGATATAATAAAGGCCTAATAGACACTGATCCAATTGTGTTAGGTTGGTCTCAGATTCCTACAAAACAATGGTTTCAGAAGAAGAGAGAGGGAGAAAGAGATGGTAGTCGACTTTCTATATTAATTAACCTCTCTCATGAATGTTTCCATGACATAGATGGATATCTAGGATGCTTTAAGCGCTCCGACTCTATGAAATTGCAACGTGGGTTTCCATGCAGTCAGATTCCTTTCAACTCCTGATGGGTTGATGCACAAACTGGTGTTTTTAATCTTTTATAATTAGATCTTAAAATGCCCTTCTAATTATGACAACTTCCGCTTTAAATGACCTTTATCGAGGAGAGCCCACTGAGAACGGTCGAGCATGAACCGTGTGTGCAGGAGAGAGCAAGAGTTCATCTAAAACAGCCGTATGAAATCAATTCTTACTGATCAACTCCACACCCACATGACACAGACATTACATACATCAATAAACCTTTAACATCCGTCATAAAGCAGCGTTTTAGCTTACTTTTGCTTTCTCTTCATTAGGATTTCTGGAAGATTTGATCTATGGCTGCCAATAAAAGTAGAGTTCACCTAAAAATGAAAATTCCTTCTCAAACCTGTTCTGCAGAACAAAAAAAAAAAAAAAAACTAAGACATTTTTCTAAATATTTTCTTTTGTTTTCTACAGAAGACAGAAATCCACACCGTTTTGGAACGACACTAGGGTGAGTAAACAATGACAGAATTTTTATTTTTGAGTGAACTATCCCTTTAAAATGTTCTGCCTGCCCCTCATCATAATCACAAAAATCTTCGCAGTCACTCCGATCGGTCTTCAGCATAACTGTGCGGTCTGTTTACGACTTTGAACTACTGAAAAAAAGTGCATGAAAAGGGAATATCTCAGTCAGTTATGCCTTTACCCATCTTCCTTATGCAACCAAATCCACTTTCAAAAGGTCACATTCATGATAAATAGATATATGCAAAAAGAGCCATTACTGATGACAAAGTAGAGCGACACACATTTTCCATGTGCTGCGAGTGGATTGAGCGCAGAGACCCGCGATTACAGTGCTGATATTCAAATCACGGCGGAGGCAATTTTTTTATGAATGTTCTGAACTTTGAAGACTTAAAGGTCACAACGAATTTTAACATCAAAACAAAACAAAACAAAAAAATACAATGGATACAATAGCAGAGAAAAGGACAGTTGAAAGTTTTGTTATGTGATCTACAAAGGTTTGAAAATAAGTATGACTAAATCCTTCTGGACAAGATTCAGAATCCAGGGTTCCCACATTTTTTTCACGACTGTTCCAGTTGTTTTTGATGATTTATATAAACTCACAAAGCCACATTTCAGCCAAAAATCACACTTATGAACTTCCATGATATTTTCAGTAAAACATAAGGCCTACAAGTTATCAAATTTAACAGCATTAATGCCATTTCACCCTCACAGGAGAGACTGGGATTGAAAAGAACAAAACTAAAATACAGCAACATATTATAATATTTAAGAAATATTATGAATGCATGAATGAATTTAAAACGTCTAGTGAACCAAAATATTTTTTAAACCTAATGTTAAGAAATTCAAATATTAAAACGCACACACAAATTGATAAAGTCAGCCTTTTCACAGGTTTATGGCGGCACTGACAATTCATTTGAACACACAGACACTCATGCGCTCATTAAACATAGACGTTTGCCAGCAACTTGCTTCTCTCAGCCCAAGCTAATCTGTAACACTAGCCTAACTAGTACTCAATACTTTCGATTACAGACCTGAAATATTTCCTCTTAACATGTAAATCAATAGAACACGGTAAAGCAGAGCATTTGCTGGAAACATTTCTGTTAATGTGGGGCAAATTTATCTTAATCGTTATTATTAACTGTAGGGAGATATGTCCAGCTTTCACATGTGATCATTTGTTTCCGCTAATGAGAGAGCCAAAGCGGCTGTGGTGCCGGAATTACACATACGACACATTTCGACGGCTCACCGAGGTGTTCGATATAAGACTTTTTCACATAGCTAAAAGATACTTTAAAGACTTTTGACAAAAAGCCAGTTTTGGGATGTTCATTTAATGTAATCTCCTCTCCTACGCCCACAGAGTTGACAACCTGCTTAATAAAATCTCTTTTTTTAAATGTTAAACTTAAAAAAAAAATACACAGGAATGTTGAGGTGTTTTTTTTACAGTCATTCTGGACATTATTCACAAAAACATCTTTGAAATGTGTTTACTAGAAGTTTTAATTATTTCATTATAAGCAGAATTGTTCTTATGGCTGATTTAATGTGATTTTGTGCCAAAAAAAACCCAGTTTTTAGAAGTCAATTGAATTTAATATTGCTTAATAAATAATAACACTTAATAAAATAAACAGTAATCTTGAGGTCTAACGGTCAAATATAGCTTAAAAATTATTACTCATTTTTCTGCCATTGTTTTCGGACATTCCATGGGAAAAAAAAAAACATGAAATGTGGGTGTATGAGAGAGAAAGAGACAGAAAGATGAAGCTGTGGCCCCTGGACTCGGCAGTGAGGGGAAAAAAAAAAAAAAAAAACACTGTACTTAGCCCGGCTCACCGCAAATATTCCAGCAGTAATCCAGTAATGGATACTTCCTCAGCTCCACAATTGGTCAAAATGTTTTCATACAATAATTTAATTCAGAAACACTTTTACAAAGCAAGAGTAATCAATTTTAATTAGTTGATTCCCCCCCAATTGTATAAAGTTTAATGTACTGCCATCGATCCTCTTTGTTCTTTAATGCAGTGCTGCTTTCCTGTAATTTGAGGCATTTTTTTTTCTCTACTTTTACAGTCAATGATGACATTCGGTGACAGGCCGTGCAAAATGTCTCCGAGTTGCAAATGAGCAGGGCGTAAACACACACACATTCAATGCCACTGCAATTCATAACAAAACCGGAGGGAAAAAAACCCAAACATCCGATTTCAAGACAATCTAAAGGAAACGGAGCACAAATTAATAGCAGCCTATCATGACTTAGTGGCACATCCTAATAACACGTTGCGATCCGGCTCACAGATAAACACAAAGGCGGTCTTAAACCCGACGCTGGATCCTTGTCCTTCATTTTCAGAGACACTACCACCCTTCACATCCAATTAGCTAATTGAAGCAAAATGAAAACAGCACCAATGGCAACAACGCCGCACTCGTGTCCAAACCGCACAATGCGGGGTTTATGGAGACGAAGGAAGAGCCTTCTTGTCATCTACGACTGCCATAACCCTGACGAGTGTCTTCCCTCTCCTCTTCAGACGCCCACCTACCCATAATCACACACACACACACAAAATCAAAGTGTACAATTCTGTGCCAACATCTCTCACATTAAACTAGCTAACAGACGTAATAGTTCGTTGACAATTAAATGGGAAATGTGCTTGCTGCCGGTTAGTTGATTAGGCATAAGCACAATATGACACTGAAAGAGGACGGCCACGCCACCGGCAGACAGATTGTGACATTCCGGTGACATTATCATCTCACGACGGCTTGCATTCAATAGCTCGGGATGCTTATTGCATGTTGCGGATCAACAGTTTTGCAGTCCTCAAAAAGGTGAAGAATTGGTGCTGTGACCCTTTTGCTCGATGACCCTCTTCTAAATTACTCGGAGGATGGCGGAGATGGAAACAACTGGATGTTGAGCAAAAAATGATGTGTCAAGTATAACAAAAACACACGGTAGGGAAGATACAGTTTGTATAAGGAGGTAAAAGGCAGAGAAAGTTTAAAGAAGTAAGATCAGACAAGGAAAGAGACAAAGACAGGGCAACCTGGCCTCCCACGGCTCTCTGGGTACATCTCAGAAGATGAATACCACCATCTACTGGCTTCGAAAGGAAGTTCAGCAACAACAGGGCTCGTACGAACGAACCGACAGGCCTCCCAGGCTGTGTGATAGTCAGAGCTGTCAGGAACGATTAGATGACAATGGAGCTAGCATTTAAAGAGATACTCAGACCACAAATAGGGTCACATGGCAGAGAAAAGCAGTAAGTGTTTAATCCACCAATGAGATTAAACCTTCTTCAAACCACAGCGGCACGGAAAACTAATAAAAAACAATTCAGGTTTCCAGTTTTAATTTAGTGCATCCAAACAAACTGGAACATTTTAATTATCATAGCGACTGAAATTGCATTGAAAAAATTAAAGTAGAAGAAAAAAAAAAGTTGTTTTGTTTTTCTTGCAAAATGGTTTGGAACGGGGTAGAAAATAAAAGCGTGGCAGAGTGATTTATGCTTGTTGACTCATATGGAGAATTGCTGTTACTCAACTGAAGCCACAGAATCTGAGAAATGCTTGTCTGCGAGAATAATCGTACATTTCTAAAGGTTCAGCCAGAATGTACAGGTTTTACTGCATAATTGCCCAAAGCATGTCTGCGGTACGATGGTGCCACCCAGCCCTGTTCTCAAACCTGCGTATAAATCAGTTCAGCTTGCGTAAAAACCCTCTTGACCCTGCCCAAGCAACAATAACCATGAAAAACACCAAAACACAATGGAATGAACAAGCAGAGATCTGATCACACGCAAAAGTTTAAACAAGATTGACAGATCAGACTGGCTTTCAAAGGGAAGTTTCATATAGACACACCTTAAAGGGATAGTTCACCCCAAATTGAATAAATGATGACAGAATTTTCATCCTCGTGTCGTTCAAAACATGTATGACTTTCTTTCTTCTGCGGAACACAAAAGACAGAATGGTTTTGTCCAAACAATGAAATTCAGTGGGATCCAAAACAATACAGAACACAGGGTGAGGGTAAATCACGTCAGAATTTTCATTTTTGAGTGAAATATTCCTTTAGAAACAGTAAACGGTAGCATACACATTGGTTATTGCAATCTAAAATTGCTTTGTTGCAGTATCAGATGCAATATGTGCTCAATACGTGTGACTCTACGTGAGTCTTTGCTGTGCCCGGAGGTGACCCGCAATGGCTTTATGGGGCATGAGGATCCAGACGTGTGTGTGTGTGAGTGTGAGTCCTGCTCCAGTGTCACAGCATGGCGTGTTGGAGCCCAGGGGCTGCGCTGGCAGGCCACTCACTGACAGACACACACCTGCTCTGACATTTCCTGCCGACCTTGACTGAGAAAAACACATGACAATACCTCTCCGCTGAGTCCCACGGGACTGTTGTCCTTCTCTCTTGCTCTCTCCCCAACTCCTTTAAAGGAATAGTTCTTGCAAAAACTAAAATTCTGTCATTATTTCCCCCTCATGCTGTTCTAAACTTGTATGTCTTTATTTCTTCTGTGGGATACAAAACACATAGGCTCTAGGACCTCAATGAAAATATGTGACTGTTTTATGAACTCATAACAATTTATTCACAAATTGGACATTGCTACTTTTATAATAAAGGCAAAATCACGTGATGTGAAGGATTTTTTATTTTTCAACAGCTTTGCATGCAGCTTATTGAATCAGAATTCAAAAATCTGTTTTACAAAAACAAACTACCGTCCTAAAGTTCAGAGCCAGGGTCATTTTTAAAAGAAGTCTCTTATGCTCACCAAGGCTGAATTTATTTATACAAAAATACAAAATAATACTATTACAATTTAAAAATATTTTTTGTATTGTTAGATATTTGAAAATGTAATTTATTTCTGTAACGCAAAGCTGAATTTTCAGCAGTTATTACTTCAGTTTTCAGTGTCACATGATCCTTCAGAAATCAATCTAATATGCTGATTTCATGCTCAAGAAACATTTTTAATACTATTTCTTAGTTGTGCTACTTTTTTCAGGACACTTTGATAAAAAAAAAGTTTAAAAGAACTGCATTTAATTTTAAATAAAATTCTGCTGCAATATTATAATTACACTTACTTTCACTTTTGACTCTTTTCATTTTTTTCTGAATTCTTCAGTGCCCATTTATTGTAATTACATTTGGAAAAAAATAAACAGTACATTCTTCAAAAATTTTCCTTTTGTTATCCTAGAAAGTCATACAGCAAAATGAGAACAAGTAAATAATGATTTTTAGCAACAACCTCATTTTCAACTAGAACAAAATATAGCAACAATAGAAGCAAGTCCTATAATTAATATTACACAAAAAGGCAACTCTCACCTCTCCCCCAACTCTTTCACGACCAGCTTCTCCGCAGACATGAATAACCAGGCAGCCCAGCCCACCCAAAACGGTGACATGTGCCACACTTGCCGCCTATCCTGAGTGTTTAGGCCTGTCTACCATTCTCTTGTTGTCACAACACTTATAGCCCTCGGGCCGCTGGTCCAGGTGTTTGGCAGAGCTGCCAGCAGCTAGCAGATACATGCGGGTTCCTGTTTCTTGCTGTTTGTCTGACTTATAAGAAGTGTTAATAATACAGTACTAATCTAAGATTGGGCTCCTGTTGATATACAAAGAAAAAAAACGGTGGTTTATATGGATACATGCGAGTCCTCAGACGGACAGTATTTTTTGCACTGTACAGCACACCTGACTCAGTCAGCACGGCAAAGAGTCGTCATCAACAACACTGCACTTACTAGAGCCCAGAGGCAACTGCGATTTTATATAAGCAAGTTCAAGCAGCGCCTTTGCCCTTTTGAGACCTATAAAATGCATAGTTACAGGCCCTTAGAGGGGATTTACTTTGAGAGAAGCAGGTACAGATCTATAATACAGTCTCCAGCAGCCCCTAGTGCTCACAAAAGGGGCAGCAACAGGTGCCTATACACCCTTATATTAACTACGACTGCACTTTTTTTTTTAAGTTCTCAATGCTATAATTTTCTATCGCGTCTTATTACCATTTTTCCACAACTTCCTATACGTTTACAGCGCTCATTCACTCCATAAGAACTTTTATATGCCATAATGCAGCTCACTTGACTGATTCCTGATTGGCTTGTTAAAGCTGTAATCTCCCAGCGCCACACAGAGAGAAACAAGAAGCCTATTAGCATCTTCTCTACATTATTTTTCATCAAACTGGTTAAAACTGACACGTATTAATTAATATCTATTACTTGTTTTTTCCCTTTGAGGGGGCAAGATGTTGGGTTTGAAGGGGGGCGAGCAATTAGTTGAACAAAATAATCAAAATAGTGTATTTGAACGAGCGCTGATAAATGTCCCACGCCGTCCCATCTCAGAGAGCGAAGTGCAATATATTCTTGCTGTCACGTTCTATTAAACAGCTATTACAGTCTTGATAGAACTATTAGTCACTTCATTATTAATAACATTAATGTATTTACATTTTAGTGTACATGCCAGTTTTCCAGCAATAATTTATGAAGTCGACTTCAAATATTTCATAATGTTCCTCCATCTGAGCCTTTTTGAGCTTATTATTGATTGTGAAAACAGACTGAATTTTTATGTTCTCTCTCGGCCGACCTCACTCACTCTCTTAATGTATTGGCGAGGGGGCCTCTGCATTAAGAGACTGAAACAAAGTGCATTTACATCTGAAGCATAACTTCATAATTTACATTCCAACATTTATTAGAGGTGACAAATGAGTGTTTGGTCCACTCGCGCTTTTCCACAATACGGCACTTATTCAATCCGCATAAATTACAGCGCGGGATTGAGAGTGCTGGTGCAAATGATTCTATTACATTTATGCGGCGCTACACGCGTGTGTGCCCGTGGAGGTTATTCGAGGGGCGGGCGTCCTGTTTATGAACTAATCCATAAAGTGACTACCTACAATAAGAATAAAAAGTGCAGAATAATGTATAAAGGGCTGTGTCGGCATGCAGGCTTGTATGGGAATCCTGTTAGAGCAGAGCAAAGAAGACTAGAGTAGATTAGAGTACCGTACAGTACACTGGAGAGAACTAGTGTAGTAAGCACTGGAGTAAAGCACAGTAGACAAGAGTACAGTACACTGGACTCAAGAGTGCACTGGAGTAGAGTACGATGAAGTAAAGCAGACTACACTAAACGACAGTAAAATAGACTACACTGGAGTAAAGCAGACTAGGTCAGAAGGCCAAGATCTTTCTGTATTTACACTGGGTGAGACAATAAAAAAATTCTAAAGACAACAAAATTATTAAAATTAGCTGGAAAATAATTGAGGAAAAAAAACCAACTGTTAAAACTCTTAGAACTACGCTTTAGAATGTTGAATTAAATATATTACCAGAACTTGATATATTCAAGTACATTCAACATGTAATGAATAAATAAATAAATAAAGTCTTAAGTTCATAATTATACAGTTATAAAAATTTGGTAATGTTTTCAAATTTCAACAATTTAGTAATAAAAATAAGTAAATAAATTATATAATAATAATGTAATAATACATATTTAATTTATATTTGAAATACACAGGTATACAATTACAAAATTAGTCTTTTTTTTTCTCAAATTTTTTATGCACCCCCCTAGCAGGGAAGGATGTAAATTAGCAATGTTGCAATAATCCGGCATGTTTACATTTCATATTTTATACTGAAATATTTTATATTGAAATAAAATAAATAGCACCCCTTGTGGTTCCCTGTGGGTCCTTTAACCCCAGTTTAAAAGCCCTGGTCTAGACTAAACTTCAAGCACAGTACTCTTACAATAACAGACAAGTCCAGGCTGGTAAAGTGAGGTACAATGGAGTGAACTGGAGAAGAGCAGGCTACCTCATTGCTTTACTACTGTACAAGTCTACTTATTTTCTGTCCATTTACGTCTTCTTGCATCTACTGGATGAGAAGCAGGGGACCATCAGAGGGTCTTCCACAAGCTTATCTCAAATATCTTATTGATCAGATGTTTTCAACACCTTCAAATCAGGCCAAATTTGAAGTCTTATTGTGCGAGGAAATGAACATTTACCACAGCATTCAAAAGCAGATCATAGCAAACCCATGCGCTCCTAAACACAACTCTGGCCCAAAGTCTCAGTCGTGATTAAACAGCCTCGCCTCTTCCCATGTTAATATTCCAGCACCGATAACCACTATAAGTCAGCGTGTAATGTTAAATAATTATAGAGAGGAGCATTTCAGCAGTGTAGTTACAAATGCACCATGGGAATCCCTCCATTTAAACAAATAACGGGCGCTGCAGGGGAGTTGGCAGATGAATTAACAGCTAATAACTTACTGCGCAGGCAGATAAAGAACAGTCCCAATGTGTCAATTACATCGCATTTTTCTCTGATTTCTAGACTTCCAAACATAATCGCGCACTTCAAAGAGGCACAACTAGAAAAATTTGGCTTTCGCGGTGCACCGTGGAGACGCTCTTTTTCTTTCTGCCTTATTCATTTGATCAAACGCTCCCAGAAATCAGAGGAGCCGCTGTCAGCGCTAGGCGTTTCCAAAAGAAATGCTGCCTGCCGGTCGGTCCTGCGTGCCGTCCTCCCTCCTGACAGATCCTGGGAGTCAGGAACACAGGGCTTTAGTCCCACTCCTGTTCATTAAAATCACAGGGACAGGGCCCGCAACGAGAAAGATGCTGACATATCAAAGGCTCTCTGTACCTGCATTACCATAGTCATTTACTTATTAAAGCAGAGATGTTTCCTGTCAATCAGGGGGCCATCATGTCTCCTCATTTGCAGCGGAAAAACTGGCATAATTGCTTCTTAGACTAATCAACACAACTTGGAGTAATTATGCCTTGAAAGTGACATTGGAGGCAGAGGGGGACGTGTGCGTGTGACGGAGGAAAGCAGTCGTTGATTCGACCTGATCGTCAGTCATATGGCGAGTCTCTCTCTTTCCATCACATGCTATACTACTCTTGGTATCTGCCGCCAAAGAGAACCTTCACATCAAACGGAAGTAATTACAAAGCGCAAGCCAAACTGGTGTCACAGATCTCCTTCCATGCTCTTTAAAAACACGGCTACGCTATAATTAAAATCCTGTCATATTTCCATCATCGTGTCGGGCGAACGTATAATGACACAGTTCGGCAGGCTACGGCAAAACTAGAAATTACAGATCTCTACTTGCTGTTCTGTTAGCATTAATATATTTGCCGAGATTTTACAAATTACGGGGCAAGTATGAATTATGTTTTATTGATTTCTGGCTAATCAAAGAGTTCAATTAAAGCCTGCCTTCAAAGTGGTTGGCAAACTGCGGCCGTCAGAAGGAAAGCGCTGAAAATAAACCGCACGTTCCCAGGCAAAGCGGCCCAACCTCATCAGGTCACTGAGCAATGTGAAAGGAGGATAGTGTAACGTTAAACTATGCCATACAAAATTAATCTAGACACATGGAAAAGGAGCAGACGGAGAGAAATACTCGCTGACAAACAGAGACGCACATCATAAAAGAGGATTTAATTAAGGGACCTTGGAGAATTTAATGGGCTATAACCCACAATTTCCTAAATTCGAGACATTCTCAGTCATTTTGACAGGCCGTAAAAGGAAGTAAGATGAAGCAAGTGGTATTTGGCTTGGAAAATCTTGGCTTCGAGAACAATATGACACAGACTGTAATGTTTAACAGGCTAGATGTCAACGCAATTTCCTAACAAACATTCTCTGCGGTCAAACTGAAGACAAACTTTAATTACCAGCTTATACAGGCAAACACGAAACTATCATGAAAGCTTGTGTCTGAAGAATGGCAAAGCCTCGTTCTGATGAAATAGGCGGTCATCGGGAGAAATGGACAAATAACCAGAGACACTGGTGACCTAGGCAGTTTTAATTGTTTTCATTGAGCTGACAGCTTTGAGTCACCTGACAAATCTAATGAATCTGACAAATCTAATGAACCCCAAACAAACGAAATGCTGGATGTCACCGGAAGTTAAGAAACTACAGTCATTCAGACACTAACGAAAGAGACAAAAGCAGCTCATACAAGTAGGGTCCTATGATTTCCTGAACACTGAATTTACTGTATAACACAGAATATCATGGAATTTGTCAAATTTTGGATGAATAAATTGAAAAAAGGTCAGTACACCTAAATCAAAACATGATATGGACTAGTGTCTGTAAATATAAAGCCGCAAAAAGACTATTTAAATATGAATCCTGCATGTCTCTGTGTGAATGAATAGCTCAGACATGGGTTTTGTTTACTACACACATACTGAAGCACACAAGGTGCTCGCAGTGTTTTCAGCCTCTACCACTTAGATATATGAGTACATAGACAATCTCTAGAACTGCTCTGAGAGTCACTTTGTGAGCATTTTGCCGTTTCTTGTGAGAAAAACTACTGTCATATCATATACAAACAGACACTCAAAAGGTATTTACAGCAACTCATCAAAATAAAAGTTTGGTTTAACTTGAAGAAACTGCGACAGAAATATATAACTTAACGTACTGATAATACTATCACTATTTATGAAATTATTTTTAAGGAATATTTACCAGAATTTATTTATTTACACACAAGTTATTTCTGAAAAAAAAAAAAAAAGAATTAATAAAATAGGGGTTTTTTTGCTTTTGATTATTAAACTTTAATAAAACCATTAGGCCGCGTTTCCACCAAAGAGTTTTTTGCCAACTGAAAACGGCAGGCACTCTGCTGAAAACACTCAGCTGACAGCGCTTGACAGCGCAGCATTTGTTTCCGTTGAGATGCTGTGGTTGCTATGATACAGAATATCCGCTGAAGTAATGGCAGACACATTGTGAATGAACATCGTTTCATTCGAATGAAATTATATTTCACAACAATATTATGGTAGTCTGGCAATTCGGTCTAGTAAAGAAATAAATACTCGGAGACAAGCAATATTAACTTCTCCATTGTTGGTCAGCCATTGTACAGTTGGTAGTCCCGCCCCTCCTCCACTGTGATTGGTTAGCTGACTGAAAAGTGACAGTGATGAGCGCAGCGTTTTATCCAAAGTTGAATATTCTTCAACTCTCGGCGATGAGTAAAAAACGCCCAAACAAGATGCTTAGTGCTCGGCACGCTCCTGGCGTTTTAAAAAACGCGGCGCTCCCATTTTGAACAATTGAAAAAATACACCAGCCTCGGGAAAAAACGCTTTGGTGGACACACAGCCTTAAAATGGAATCCAGAAAATTACTGGAAAACAGAATTTGTAAAAAGTAGAAAAATAAATAAAAGTGAATTTGAGAAGAAAAAAAAAAGTTTAATCAGGCCTTAAAAAAAATTATTTTTGTTAAACTTTTAATAAATTGCTGTTAAATTGTGTAAGCTTCATGATTTTAATTAACTACACATGCTTTCTAATTAAATAGAATTAATTTAATTAATAAAACAGAGTCTTGATAAATTTAAATGGAAAAATCAGAATTAGAGAAAAAAACTAAACGATTTCATAGGGCCCTATACAATGACTTTAAAACTACAACTTATGTACCAGATGATTCTAGAGAGAAAATCAAGACTATACACACAGAAAAATGCTAAATAAAACCCCTATTTTTATAATCTATTTAAGTTGTTTCATATAAAATACATATATAAACAAACCAAAATATTTTATTAAAGAAAAAATCTAGGTAGAGTATTGTGTTAAGCAATGATCGGGCCATGCGAACGTCGGTTCGATACCAGCGGTTGCACCTTTTTTATTTTTTTTTTTTTT
>SCHK01437506.1:0-10968 GCA_004124795.1 Poropuntius huangchuchieni | reverse complement strand
CTTTTATTCAGGATTCTTTGCTGAATAAAACAAACAAAAAATGATACATTATTAATTAATCTTTTGATTAATTTAAATGCATTCTTGCCCAATAAACAAATCTTAAACAGTTCAATGTGAGTGTATAAATGATGCATTGCTACACTGGATCTTCAAACTGTCTGACAATATTTTATTTAAAAATTACATTTTATAATTTTATAATTATGATTAGAATTTAATAACATTTATTTCAAAAAATATTTAAAATAAAGTGAAATAAAACTCTTTTTTTTTTTTTCAAAGACTGTTTAGCCATTTTGCCATCATTTGCTCATTTGCTTAATTGGAGAATTTCACAGTAGAGTTGGAAAATAGTTGGTGTGGGTCTTGCAGTATAATGGTGTCCCGAAGTCATGTCAGAATGATTGTATTTACTAATTGAGTGCACATGAACAGCACCATCAAGTCATAATTATGAGTGGGAAACTTGTTACTCTCTTGAAGCTCTGACTTTCCGAGTTGGAAAGTGTCAATTAAATATTAATGACTGAAGCAATTTGTTACTGATCATAATAAGTTTTAATTGTGACTGTTGGTGGTACAATTTAGTTTGCATGCATTTTGTGTACTGCTGATGAAAAGTAGTGATAACACTTGCCACATTACTCATTTAGCTGGTTTATAAAGAGAAAGTCCAAACTATATTTCACAAGAAATACAAAATACACTTTTAACACCACTTACATATGTGCTTGCATTATTACTAAAAAACGTCCTGCCTTTATTGGGAAATGTAAATCGTACAAAAAAAAACACTGAAATTGTACAAAGACTTCACTGTACTCCAGCCAAAAACACCTGAGCGTATGTCATAACTATGATTTTTAAAGTCATAAGTGGAAACTTCCCATGAGACCTTGAATGCAGCATTTGCCTGTGCTTACTTCTGTACAGCTTCGTGTGTTACGGTAAGGGTCACAAAGACCTTCCTGGATCTTTGTTCTCTGGCTTCCTTTCACGCTACCAGCAGCTTGGTCCCCATTTAACCTGGTGCTGAGTTACCACGGGTTTCTACCTAAATGTCCGTCCTTTTCAACCTTTGTAATCGATTTCTCAGAGCAGCATTATGTTCTTTCCATCTGGGTCTTTCATAATAAAAAACCATTCTGAAAGAGCCAGAAGTGTTCAGAAAGTGTTCCAAAAATATTAATAAAAGCGCGTGAGCTACATAGAAATAAAGACATGACAAAAAGCTTGTCACATAATCATACTTCAGACCAAATGACAAGTTTTTGAACGTTCCTCCATCAGCATGTCCCGGTTATTGTTAGACAGTGATTTAAATGTTCCAGACAGTCACGACTGGGAATTATGGGGATGTTCCAGGAGGATACCCTGAGGTGTCAGCCATCAACCTCCTCCAGAGCCTCTCATATTTGCTTGTACTCACTTCGCAAAGCCTTTGTGGTTTCTAGTGTAAATAATAGAGTGACTGGTCCTCAGAGTAGCAAACAACTTATCCCTTATTTATTGTCTCTCATCAAAGAGCATCTATGTAACCTACAAAAGTAACATGGTCCTTTGTTTCAAAACTTGGAAAGCAACCAAATATAAAAATGATCTGACAACATATTTTCTCTCAGTTTGAGCGCTTTCTGTCTTTTCTTTGACGTGCGTGAGAGTGAGATGGTGTTTTGTTTACTGAAATGCCTTTTGATTAAAGTCTCAGCTTGATGTTTGCAGCGAGGGATGGAGCCATGAGTCATTGGGAAATAGCTTTCCTCATGTTGAGAATGACATACTATGAAAGGATTTGAATAATGGAGGCGTGTGCGTGTGTATGGAAATCTCACACAAGAAGGTGATTTGGCTCACTATGTACTCTCAGAGATGCACAAATGAGCGCAGGCCTACATGGCCATCTTTTAAAATATATGGAAGTGCTATTAGACCGCACGCACTCGTATCCCCACTATAAACATGCTCGTAACACACTTAGAGCCTTTTCAAATATTAATAGAGAAGTAGGTCGTCCGCACAGCCACACACCGTGGATTTGGCCACTTTAAAAATGTATCATTTATCTATCTCGCCGCATGGCTATTTTACACGACCACTAGACGGTAATTGCAGACGCATCACGACAAACCCCTGAGCTTAATTGGCCACTTTTTCCTCTGAAAACATACATTCTTTTGAAGAGCAATTTGGAGTACATCAACAACACCCACCACACATCAACTGGCGGCAGAACATCTCAGGGCAGAGAGAAACCAGCAAATCTGAACGTCGGGAACACGTAAGCACCCCCAGTTAACATCCCTTCACAGTTAATTTTTAAGGACTCCTTTAAAAAGATCATCTGCTCTTGGTTGCGAGGACTGATATGGCTCGGTCTCCATTTTCTGCCTGACTGAGGCTCGCTCTGATGTTCCGCCTCAGGGCTCAGGCGCAGCAGGTAGCCCTGCAGGGGCCCCACAGACGCTCTATACTGCCACTGCGGTTATTGAAAGCTGCTTGGACTATCCGTGGATCTGTGAAAATAGGAGCACAGTGAGAGTGATACCAAGAGGAAGAAGAAGAGCGTAGCCTACTGTAAACTGTAGCGCCACCTGGGGAAAGAAAAACACCTTAAAGCGGTCAGGGATAACAGTGGGTTTGGAGGACCCAAAGTTTGACCAATTTAAAGAGGGCTCAGAACATGACCCAGAGGGATACCTCTGAGGAGAGATTAACCCATTTCGCAAATCATATTCCCTTATCACAGCCCAGATCCCTCCTGAGCAGGCGGTCACTAACCGGGACTTTTGATGAGTTTATTAACAAAGCCATTCCTTCATTATCCCAGCCACACCTTCTCCTTTCACCTTAAACAAGCTTAATGTGCTTTTACAAATGGCTAATGGTTTCCGCTTCTCATCTCAGTCGTAGCACAACCGGCCTGGATTACAATAACAGTATTAGTATTTGAATCGGCCCGTTCTTCGTGGGCAGCGCTGGTGCTTGAGCAGAACAAAAGGAAACAGCTGTAAGACACAATGTCGTTGAGAGACACTGCGCTAACTGCAGGTTAGCCTCATTTTCTCGGCACTATAAACTCCATTATGCTAACAATGGGCTCTATGCTAATGCGCTGTCCATGTCGTTTTATTGATGGCTGAAGAGTTAAGCAACGAGGGAGCCATTTTATCTGTGCCTCTGGCTGCAGGCTCGGCGAGCATGTGCCGAGGTCCGGAGATTGACATATCGGGGGGAGACCGGGTTGCGGGGGGCTGGAACGGCGAATGACAAAGGACTGGATTTGATTGGCAATTATATCTGAGCGCTGGCACAATGAGGCAGTGGACGCTCCATCTCTCCATTCTCTTTTAATCACATTGTGCACTCTCCTGACAATGAATTAATGTAGCGCTTTTCTCTCGCCACTCCTCTTTTATCTCCACTTTTCTCCCTTTTCCTTTTTTTCCACAGGTGGCTTTAATAAAGCCTGCTAATAAAATTTAAAGCCTGGATCCCGAATTTCAAATAAGAGGCTGCTGGTGGAATGAAAGACGGCGACCGTATGCAGAAAGTTGGCAGAGATCAGCTCTGTCATTGAGAGAGGAGAAAGCAAGGATGTGATAAGCGCATGCTATCAGATGTCAGCGGGGGTCCTGAGGTAGACTTCTGAGCACACTGTTTATTAGCTGCCCTTCCCTTCCTTTGTGCTTGAGACTGATCGTGATCAAAAGCACCAGATGAATCCATGAATCACAGACATAAGCACTGAAAGGAAAACAATTTCATGTGTGAGTCTGAACATCTGAAAGCCTCAGCAGTCATTCTAAAGCAGAAAGCTGATAAGATTTCATCAAACAGAAATATGATGTTTACCGGAGTACGCGCGAACAACTTTTGCCACGTAGTGAAAAGATTCAGACACTTTCTTAACGCAGAGGAACTCACAGGACATATAACAAAATAGTTTACGAATAAACAGCATAGCCTCTCCAAACAACCAGCTTTTGAACATATTTATGTAGTTATATCTTTTAAATTATCTTATAGAACAAATATTACTTCAGTAAACAGTAACATGTTCGTCATTAGAAAAGAAACTTTGTTTGACAATTTCTTTATTGTATCTTATCAAAAACAAAGTAATGTTTCTGACTAAGAATATCCATAACTGCTACCTAAATAGTCACAAACACAGCTGCTACAGAATGCAGGGTAATTCATTTTATATATTTATTTATTTTTATTTATGTAACAAATGATGCCATCTTTTGTTATCATCGTACAGAAAACAAAACAAAACAAAATGTGCGACAAAACAAAAAATGTGCAAAAGGATGTACAAAACTTGATAATAAATCTAAATATGATAAAATAAAGTATAAAGCTGTGTAAATAAGAATAACAATATAAATAAATAAGTTATGATGCCGGCAGTTGACTGCAAAAGCAGGTGTGAAAATGCTTAATTTTAACGTGTCAAACTGACAAGTGGCAAGAAAGTCAAACATACTTAATGCAAAGCAGAGATTCATCACAGATGGAAATTTCACAAAACAGGTTTAATTACTGTTACAGGAAGACATGAAAAAAAAACCTTGAAACCACCTGAAATGTGACAAGTACATCATCCTTTTTCTTGCACTACATTGCACTTTTAACATTTGTGCATGTTTCTTCAGCAGTTATATGTGAACTCACATTCTCCTGTTTGAAATCTCTAATTAAAAGTGTTCTAAATCTAAAACTAAATTTAAGAAAAAGTCACTTTGAACTCTTTTGAGGTTGTGGATTTTGACTGAACTTTCTGCTTCATAAATCGCAGGCACATAAATCACACATATCACCACTGATGAAATTGATGAAATGTGTGCTGAATGTACAGTAGTAGCCAGGCCTCCTCCGGACACGACAGCGCTTCATTGCATCAGTCATAAGAAACTCCACAAGAGCAGCGAGTTGTGCATGTTCAGTCGATGAACTGTAAATAATCATAATTTTATTTAAATAAATTAATATTAATCTGCACTTCTTGCGATAGCTATCCAACTGAAATGTTTTATGTCATGCAGCCTTAAATTAGTGTTAAGAAGCTAAAAAACGTAGCTGGTCTAAAATACTTCAAATATAATTACATTTAATCATATAAGATTTAATTGCTTGGGCAGCTCTTTTGCAAGTACTAATTTAGTGTAATTGTGCATTTGAGTAAAAACTATTCAGCAAGTTTAACCAATACAACATCTGTTTTGGACTGATGGATAATCGACCCTGTATGCCACAATACCTTGCACAAATGACCTTCTCTTAAATAAACACTGAAATAATGCTGTTTTTGTAATAGGTTTGAAAGTCAAAGAGACAATACAACAGGAAGTCAAAAGGAGAAATTTAGGTCTATGCTTCGTATGATCTATTCTTTTCTATTTGTCATGTTAATTTTCACTTGTCACCCGTAAATGCAACTAGTGTAATATTGTAGGTGCAGATGACACTTGTATCCGCTGTAGCATGCAGACCCTTGTACTCTGCACATTGTTAATCCTCCGTGAGGAAAGATGCCAGCCAGCTCACCCTCACTCACCACCCCCGTTCTCTATACCTCTATCTTTTATAAGCTAGGGTCACCACAAGCCACCTCTAATCTCCAGTGGAGCTGTGTGCACGCATTTCTGTGCGTAGGGCCTTGTGCACGTCTGCTTATAAAAAAATGGATTGCCACTCAGGGGACCCTTTCTCTGCAAGAAGTGGCTGTGAGACAATAATTGCGGGCAGACGGGTAGGTGAGAGGGAATATGACAATCCGAGATGGCAAATTGATTTTTGCTCTGCATGGAGCCCAGACTCCCACAAACAGGGAGAGAAAAAATGAATTAGTAGAATTGGGATGGAATTTAATGTTCAGTTGCACAGGATGGCATCACATCAGGTCCTATTCAGGGAAGAGCTGAAATGTTGCACGCATTTTTTTCTAGGCCTTTCGATTTCAACTTCAAATCACTTTGAATGTTTTGCTAACACCATCATAAGTTTCGCAAACCCATGCTAAGTGAAGGTCGAAAATATATTGTGTGCAGTGAATAGAAAAGGATGTATTTGCATTCATGAAAGAGAATGTAGAGACACGTTACGTCATTAGGCAGAAGGAAGCAAATGGTGAAAATCATTTAGCTGTGTTTTTTCTTTCTTTTTTGTATCTGGCAAAGGTTGCTTCTTGATTAGCAAAATGTAATGAGCCTCTTCTGAAATCCAAACATAGCCATGTTTTCAATACCTCTCCCACGCAACGCTGAAAGAAGCTTTGGGACTATTGTTTTTTTTTCATATTGCAAGCTGATTTTTGATTCCTGAATACCAAATTTTCTTGACTCAAAGAGCTGGCTTTGTCACATGGTCTTAGTGTGTAACAGGACTACAGTATTTTGAGCACGAGGCCTTGAATAAAAGCATACTCTCACATTTGATGTTGGGAAGGCTTTCAAAAGGGGAGTTAATGAGTCATCACTCTATGACATAATTGCTCCTTTTGATTTAAATAAGGAGCTGCGCATAATATCAGCTTTATGTACAGTCCCTTGAACTGGGCCTTCTTATAAATTCGTTCCTTTAGTACTATTATAATAAAGGTAATTATAAGATTAGATGTTCATTATTGAAGGTCTTTAATTGCATTTTGCTTCGCTCAAATGAAGTCCTCTTTTTTATGTATATTTGCAACAGGTTTCATCATAAAATTAATGAATATACTAGCCGCGAGTGGCCCAGATGGAGCCACAAGAGCACTGGGACTGATAACGTGATGTTTCTTAGCTCATCTGATGATCTGTCCATGCATATGCTCTTTGTAGTCTGTCTCAAAGGGCTGAGGGTTCCTAACACATCCTAAGTGCATAATGAAGACTACCGAGGACGTTTGTCACAAATGTTAGTTTTTAACAGGCCTGTGGTCTGCGAATATCCGCTACAACTACAAGAAACATTTGGTCAGCCACAATACCTTTCATTCCACTCATTTCGATTGCATTAACAAGCTCATCAAACGGCACGGCACAGTCAGCAACGTACAAGAGCACGATGGGGCTGACACCTGCTAATGAGCACATTAATATTTATGGCGTGCTTACAAACTCACAATTAACATTCTAAACAGAACATTTTATCCTCGCTTTCATGCTTGACTTACAACACTACAGTCATTTCTTTTGATTTTATTCAGTCTTTTATTTATTGTGATGCTTCACAGGACCCAGAAATGCTGGAGCTGCTAATATAATTGTGAAACTACAATGCCCTGCTCTTTTGTGGAGCCTATAGCCTTGAGGAGTGCTTCTTTGAAACAAGTTGTACTGTTTATGCTCCGCCCGTTTCATTACCTACATTATTTCAGGCACTTTTTTCTTGATTTTAACAATTAATATTTTATTAAGCAACAAAAATGCTCTTTTTTACTGTCGTTATCCTTTTCTTATTCTACAGTGCATTGACTGTAGCATGATCATAGTTACGGTTGTGATCATAGTCAAGCATGTACATTATTCCATCAGTGCCTAGGGAAAAAAAAAAAGAAAAAGAAAACTGTTACTCAAAACACAGCATTCAACTCGATTTGTAAAGAAAGCACAGGGAAAGAACCACTCAGAGGAGTGTTATTAAAGAGCTTTCCCACTGGCACCAAGCTAAGGTCGGGTCACTCTCATTTGACTGTCAACCCGACCTCAAGTTATTATTTGTCTCTCACATATTCCCATTCAAAAATCAGACAGAAAAAAAGTTGATCTCAGAACATAACAACCCATGTCGGGGCTGTGATGGTGCAAATTATCCTCACTACAGGCTATACGGAGAACTGTTTGGTGCCTCATGGTTTCAGATTTAGTTCATCAAAATAATTATCATGTAATAAGGATCAAATGTAAAGTGCAAAACAAAAGAGAAGCAATAACATCACCTGATTTGTTGTTAATTGCGAGATTCAGGACACAGATCAGATATATCAGCCACCTAGTGTAGAGAGCAATATTCTATGTTCAGAAACAATCCTTTACACCTGGAAATCTGTTTCTAGACAGATTTAAATGTGGCTACAGTTGTACTGTGACTTTATTATACATGAACAATGTGTAAAACACTACATTTTAAAGTGAGTTTTAATGATGGATTATGATCAAGCCTGTGCAACTGTACCACCCACATTCAAATAAAGTGTTACATTTACATAAAAAAAACAGAATGCACCACCTCACGTTGACTATTCACAGTAAAACAAAAATATTTTCAACCATTGATTTGGTCCAAATGACCTTGACCTAAGAACACAGTTCAACAGTTTGGTTAAAATGTACAGTAATAATATTGTTGACTCTTGCAGTAATGTGTTCAAGTGTAGGTTTATTGTGTTTTCCCAAGAGTTGTTATAAAAGTATGTTGATATTGGCATTTTAGTTTGAAGGACCACAAATCATTACAATTTAAAACAATATTGAACCCCACATGCAAAGCCACTGCTTAAAAACGAAATAAACTTTGTTACAACAACTTGTGAAAACCAACCCCAGTCTCCCCTATAATTAATTGATGTGTAAAAATACTAATGATGGTGGGAGGTGGGAAGGGGAATCAATGGAGTAGAATGTCCTTTCTCTTTTTCTTTTGTGCCTGTTTTATTCTTTATTAATTACTAAGCATTTCATATATGCTTTTTATATTTAACAGAATGCATTTTAAACTTTGTTACACACACACACAAAAAAAAAAACCTTTATGCTTCCTATAATAGCATAGGTATAGAAACCCTGAAATTACTGAAGCACTAAAAGTTTCAAATTGAGCCATGACTTTTTTAATGTTATTTAAAAAAAAAAAACAAGTGAAAAATTTCAATATGAATCATAGTTTAGCCATGCTACAGTAACTCTGAAAACATGCAACTTTATATTGAAACTATAACTTGTATAACAAACTTCACTTCACTATGAGGGAAGTCAGGGTTTTTCTTTATTGTGTTGCAAACATGCCATTTATAAGCAATGTCATATTTGATGTTCAATAACTGGATTCAATATATGTAATATGTACACCAAAAACACAATATTGTTAAATCTCTGATGATTCCTATTCTTAGCTGAAGTATAGTTTTTTAGCATGTATCGTTTCATGTCAGTGAAGGCATATAGTTTCTCTGAATCCTCACAGTATATGATACTTGCTCTAGCTGAATAGCCAAGCGATTTCAATTTACAGCACGTCACAGCACAATATATACAGTATAGAGAAGAGCTACAGTGCCCAAACCATTTCATTTTCACATTAAACTAAGTCCATCGATCAACTATCTCCTGCCTCATTATGCTCTTCTCATAGCAGGAGTTCTTGGACCTAAAGGCGATCAGACTGAAAACAGAGAGCATAAGAACTGCACTTAATTCTTTAGCAATTTAGCACTTCTGAATGCATGTAAGCTAATGAGTCATAGAACTCATGTAAAATTGCTCATAAATCTCTCTGAAGAAAAGGCTTTAATATCAATGTCTTTGATCAAAAAGTAGGAAAAGCTGCATGATATTAGCACTAACTGGTAGCTGGAAGTATTTGTGAATTCACAGATTCATACCAGATTGCAATTCAGATTATGTTGATAAAATATAAAATATAAATATGAACGAATTGTGAGGTTCCCATTTTCAGGAGTCATCGCAGTAATTCATCCTCAGTGACTGATATATATTGTCTACTAAATTTGATTGGTGCACCATTAATAATACAGCAACAGTAGGGATGTAATGATATCAAAATCTCACGATATGATATTATTGCGATATGAAGTCCAAAATACGATATTTATTGTTATATTTAAAAAGAAAAAAAAAAGACAAATGAAGAATTTTGGGGGAAATAATGAAAATTGTGTACATTTTAAAGTTAAAATATTCTATATAATGCACTTTGAGAGTTCAAAAGTAAGAGCTCCAACCCATGTTCTTAATTAGGAATACTTAAGTCAGAAAAAAGTCAGTGAATTGACTTGTACCTAAACTTTAAGGGGGACTTAACCCTCTTTGTATTTGTGATATACTGTCTTAGTCTAAATCACACTGGTGTTTTAGGAAGCCAAACTAATTAGAATACTGTAATAATAATAAAAATAACAACAACAACAGTAGTAGTAGCCATATTTTGTAAAACAACTGCATTGTAAAATAAATGAATATTTCAGGTATATTATTTTTTATAGAGATGCACCGATCAACTGGCCAGGGACCGGATTTAGCTGATTTTCCGCATGATCGGCTCAGACCGGTGACCGGCAGTCAGTCTGCCGATTCTGAGCTGGTCTGTTTTGACGTCACACTTATGGTGACGGATAATGTATATTGTTGTGCCAGATGAGGCTTGTGCAGCCTGAGTAAGTGTATGAGAGAGACTCGTGCAGAAATCAAAACAAATGAGCAGAAAGTGAAATGAAATGAAAAAATGAAATGTATAATATATGATTTAGGTACGCAACATTGCATGACCAGTGTTTCAACACCATTGCAATGTGCTTTTTATACAATAGTAGTTCAATAAACAATAAGGTAAAATTAACTGACTTGCATTTCAGACACAATATTGACTGTTTTTGCTCCATTTAAAGCCAAAGCAGAACTGTTTTGTGTGTCTGAGCAACACAGCAGTGTTTTGTTACTGAATAAATCAGTTTTTGAACGAATCAAGTGAGTCAATGATTCAGTAAAACCGTTCATAAAGACAGTAGTCACTTGCCTCATGTCTGAATGAATCAGTCGTTTGAATGAATCTGTTGAATTAAGGACTAAATTACTCATTCATACAAACGGTCATTTGCCGCCACCTAATGGTTTGGTTTCATATTTAAAACTATCATTCCATTTTTCCCAACATTTCTTATTTGTATGTTTAAAATTTTTTTTTAAAGTGGTCCGGGGTTTTGTGTGTATTTGGGGTCATACAATGTGGTTACGTGGTTTAAAG
>SCHK01437499.1:0-14323 GCA_004124795.1 Poropuntius huangchuchieni | reverse complement strand
CTTAAATATCGGGAAAAATATCGGTAAATCGATATATCGGTTGATCTCTATAAAAAAACCTTAAAGTATCCAGTTAAAATAAATTTAAACAATGAACAAGAAAATATTATAAAAAGCTATAGATATGCTTAAAAATAAATAGCACGGTCAAGTAAAAATATCAGAAGACAAAAGCAAACTACAAAGAGCCCCATTGCAAAAACAAAACACAACCTAAAGCAAAACCAATTAAACCAATTAATTAAGCCAGAAAAAGCCAGTTACAGTGCAAGAACAGCAGGGTTAGAAGCAACTAACAAGCAAGTAGCAGTTTACTGAGGCACAGCAGGCAGGGTGGGACGCTACAGGCCCAAGGCAGCCAAATAACACAACAGGACGTGCCGTATGACAGCTGACCTGCCTGCCCAGAGTATGTCATAATACTCCCAGCACAACAGCGACCGTTATAAGGGACATGTTCAGACGTGTCAGTGCTGGCATTAGTGCAGACACCATTCTGCTGCAAGGCATTATGGGACAGTCAAGTGGCTTATTCTGTGTAAATAGATGCCACAGCATTTTTTGCCCTCCTGAGCAGTCAAGCCAGTACACACACACACAGAAACACACTCCGTTTGGCAGCGGGTTCAGAAACTCTGACTGTAGCTCCATTCTGAGCTCCACGGGTCTCTCAGCCGATGACCACACCCCAGCCCAGCTGGACCCAATAAAGACGCTATTATACACCCCCACATTCAATCTGTCTATCTTTATATGGTTATCTCTCTCAGATAATACTTTCTTCCTCTATCAACTTTCATTTCAGTCTCTATCTCGCTCTATTACATTGTTTCACTGGGCTGTTCTTTGTATCTGTGTGTGTGTGTTAGGGAGGGTCAAACGGCTCACAGACAGGAAATACTCCAGCTCTGAGAACTCATCTCTGGCATGCATGTGCTCTCTCAAATGAAAGCAGCACAGATCACTCACTAACATATGGATGAGGCCTGCTAACCACACTCGAAACCAAAAACACGCTGTCAAACCATCGTATATCAATAAGAGATCACCAAGCAATTGACATATTTTCAATGAGCCATAAAGTGTGTTTTTGAAATAAAACCAGCTTCATATCTTCCATGTTGTATGCTTTTGATGAGTTTAACAAACTTCAGAGCTTAGCACATGTTAAACTAACAGCAGCTTTATTGCAGAGAGACTCACTGGGAGCAAAACAGACACCCAATCACAGCAAAAACATGACATTTATAAAACATAATCAGGCTTGTCAGCTTTACCAGTGTTTCTCTTACAAAAAGTACCATGGCATTACCATAAGAATATGCTTTTGAAAACCATGGTAATAAAGTGTCTCTGAACTTTAGATAAAAGATTTAATGGTTTTAATGGTACTATATCACGTTTCCACATTAATAACATTGATGATAATAAGCAATGTTTACTGACCAATAAATACATCAGCATACTAGAATGATTTCTGATCATATGACACTGAAGACTGGAGTAATGGTTGCTAAAACTTCAGCTTTGCCATCACAAGAATAACTATAATTAAAAAATAAATAAATAAATAAATAAATAAATAAATATTTTAATTAAATATTTTTAAAATAATAAAAATAACAGTTTCATTTTACTTTGTAGTAATATTTCATTTTAAAAAATAGCAATTTTTGCTTTAAATATTTTTTTTTTTTGTCTGTGTATTTAATCAAAATGACACGTATGGCTGCAGTATATGCTGTGTGTGTTCTGTTGTTTCTCTCCACTGCAGGTGGAGTGGGTGGAGTTACAGCGATACATCACTGATGCTCTGATTCTCTGCCCTTCATGCTGCATGTTACATTACCACACACTGTTGCTATGGTAACCGCCTCTTCTTTGACCTGTGGTTGTGATGCGTACGTTAAGAGAGAGCGATTTGGTATATATAAATGCATGTGCATGTGATTTGTGCTTCATAAATGGGTGGGGGTGGGGTTTGAGGAACAGAGTCATAAAACAACCCCTCCCACCCTGAACCTGCCCCTCTGATGACTCCTCTAGCTCCGCCTCCTCCTGCCTGCATTGCACCAAAAGACCTGTGTCATTTTACAGACGACGTCTCTCGAACTCTCTCTCTCTCCTGTTTCACATTCAGAGCATGTTAAACCCCGGATAACAGCACACCGTAAAGGAACACACACTTCAGAGAGACAGAAAACAAGTGCATTTCCAGCATTAATGTCACTCGTGTGTTTTAATTATGACACTAATTCATTTTGAGTCATTTACCTAGTGTGTTTTTACATGGTTTACACGATTATATCAACTGGACATGTACCAAGGCAATTCTTTAAAGTATGCATGGTGAAGTATGTGTGAATCTGTAATAAATATGGAAGTAGCATGGTGCATATCAAAATATCATTGTATTTATGGTTGTGTATCACCAGTTCCTCATGATACAATATGCATTATAATAGTTTCACAATTATATAAAGCTTGTTGCAATATATGATTTCATAGTATAGCCCTAGTGACATTACTGACTGATACCATCACTGTACCAAGTTTTTTATAAGTGCAGTGTTTTAGGATGTATTTTTGGAGGCAGCATTTCTATTTCATGATAGTACTGGCACAACATATGGACAGAGTATTTGTGCTGCATTAGCACATATTGATTTTCACTGCATATGGTAATGTACTGTGCTGTTTAGTGTCAATATGAGTAAAAACATCAGGGCTAACTAACTGCACAGACACTTCTATACAGAAAACATGATTCACATGCTGCACAGTCCATGTAGTGTTGGTCTTTAGACCTGTAACAGATCGTTTTTTCCCACTAAAAGGCAAGATTTTGCAAGGAAAGTCTTAAAAATGATAAAATTCGGCCGATACATCAGTCAAACACTACTCATTCGCATAAGGTTAAACTCAGCTGCTCAACGTTGTTTTGCTAACATTGAATGTAGCTTATTTTGCCACAAATCTCATTGAAAGTAAATGACATCCAGCTGCTTTGTTGATGCAGACTGCTGTATGAACCCCCTTAGTAAAAAACAGACATATCAGCAGATCTAATCATGTTTATTCACAAAACCACTTTCTACAGTTTTATTTATTTGTATATTACGGGTTGTTGAGCAGTTTCTTTACACATATTAAGCACACACCTGCTCAACTGCTGCATTTGAACCAGCTGCACTGCACATAACTTTAGTTCTTGAACCCTCAGAAAGGAAATAACACATAAAGCAGGCCTGCGAAAATCAGTCATATGTGAAGTGACCTCTATACAGTGTCAAATACTGGCAACCAAACTAAAGTGTCTTAGCCGAAAGCCCTACTGCAGCTGATCTGGAGGTTTTAGGATACCCTTTTTCATGTGAATGGATGGGATTGTGTGGTCCTAAATTGCTCTTTATCACAGCAGCAAGGGCGCTTCTGTCGCTATCACTCTTCCCAGGAATCAGGGTGAAATAAACGGATAGGGAATTCTCTCCTGGGAGCGGGTGGAGTGAAATTATGTCAGAAAATGTTGGTTATCCATGGACAATCTGCCTTTGATACCTTAATCCCTCTCATGTCTCTTCCTCAAACAGATTTTTATCAGTTCTCTCTGAGTGGACACTGCTAGCAGGCTTTCCGGTTTTCCCATCACAGATCAAGTTAAAGTTGAAATCAGCTGCTCCAGAATATCAGGTGTCTCAAACAAAACTGGGAAAACTTTCAAAGATTCAGTGCTATGAAAGCTACAAACTTTACTAAATCCAGTGACTAACTCTTCTTTGGAAGTGCTCATGGGTAGCAGCCTGAAAATTTATAGTTAGATAAGTACTGATACTGATTATATCACTCTGATATTGCATTCATAAAATGCACAGATACTAGGCAGCATGAGGCATTTCAATGCAAAAAGATTTATACAAAATACACTGAAAGCATGCAACCTAACAGCAGAAGGTACAAAGTATACTGAGCCTCATTCATGTTTCAATTTCAAAAAAATTAAGCAAAAAAACATTCTTTATTAACTGTAGTATTTTATCAAATTCAGTCTTCAATTACACTAACAGCTTTAAACATCTTTTTAACAAGTTTATTTATGCTTGTAAAATGAATTTAATCAAAATGTATTGTGACTTAAGTCATGTGACTTAAACAGGAGTCAGGTCGCATCAGATGTGCTCTTCGGAAACTCTTCAGAAGTAGTAGGTCATCTGGGTACTTTCTGTCTAATGATTTATGAATACTATTAATTCGGACATACTACTCATTTCACAAACTGTTTTACTATATGGGGAAGTAGGCATATTCATATGCAGGATAGCTAAGTGTGTTTGATTATTACCTCAGTCCACTCTGCTAAAAAGCTGAGTGCAATACAGTACTATAAAAACAGCAATGTACAGTCTACAGTCACTACTGAGAAATGCATGCAGTTAAGTTAGTAGCATTGCTATTCTTGGTTAGTTACTCCCTAGTACTACTGCGTGCAATGTGCATCAGACGGTCTGTGAATGGGCCAGAAGCAAGACTGAACTCAAAAGTACAGAAGGTGAAGCCCACAGGCAGTATCATTAGTACAGACATACAGCCACAGTGAAAGTAAACCAGCTCAGTCTGGAGTCTTTCTCTAATGCTTTAATTCCCTTCAGATCCTCTTCGCATGCTCTATACATTTCTCCAGGGTGTATTGTCAGGGCGGGTGTGATGCGAGCGTGAGCTGGGGCCGCAGTCACACAAAGAGCCGGAGCCCCTCACCCTCAGCGGAGCAGGTGGGCCAATTAGAGTCCCCTGGGCCTCCACAGATGCTCCCAAAGACCAATATAATTGGGATCTTCTCTGCTGGGTTGCTATGAATTATTAATACGCTTTATGAAGGATACGATCGGTCATCGTAATGATGAGACTAGCAGACATGCTCATTTAACCACAATGAACTGAGTTAAGACAAAAACAACACAACGGGACACTCTTCTAACAGATTTTGGCCCTTCTGGAAGGTTAAGGATTTACCCAGCGTGGGACGGTCATTTTTTTCCACCAGATGACCAGGTGCTGGAGTGTGAATACTGAATATCATACCACAGGCTTTAGCACAAAGACTGTGTTCACGGCTCCAAACAGAGCCCCGTCAGTCCTGCATGCTTGCAAACCGTTTCAGCAGAGCTAAAATTAAATTAGTTCAAGGGGCAAAGCAAGAAGGCACTGCTGAGTTAGAGCCGGCACAGCACGACCCGCGTCTCAGATCACACAGAAAGACAGAGCTGGACAATGATTACAGTCTCTCGCTTGTCTGTCTATGAGTTGCGTGCCAAATGAACTTTGAAAAGAAGCCAGAGATACATGCACACTCACACACACACACACACATATACAAGAAAGCTGCACCAGCTGTGTGCTAGGTTTTTGTGCTTCTCTAGTACCACAGAAGGGACTGAAATCAAATGTGTACAATACCAACTATGATTTTTATATTTATATGTCAGTACTGAATGATAATGTGCTGCTTTTTAGGAGTGTAAAAAGCATTGCTATCGATTGTAATTACTAAGATGATACATTAAGTGTTACATAAGTAGCCTCATATTTCATCTGCACACTTATAGCAGACAAGTGCATGCAAGGACTGTGTAAAATAGCACATTTTATATTAAGAAGCTCCTACTACTAAGCTATCATTATATGATGTGCAAATTTATTATGCCTATTCATATTAGTCTTCTAGTTTAATATGCATCAAGTCATGCAATGTTAAACATTAGTTGTATGAGGTTTTTTATTTGTTTCCTCAAGTACCCCTTTATCAACATCAAACTATGAATGTGCTCTTTTTAACTCATATTATACAAAATGAGAAAAAAGTCACTGAGTAGTCCATGTATTATGCTCTGACTCTCATCAATTATACAGATTGCTGATTTTCTTTCCTTAAAAAGTAACTGAAAAATATTTGCAGTCTTAACATTTCAGTGAAAATATCTGAATCTGTTTGTAATTTTTTTTTTTTTAGGCATTGAGCCAACCCTGCCTAGTGCACATGATAAAACCATTCACCTGAATGGAAAATAAACAGATCAAAAATAAATAGCTTTTTTTTTTTTTTAATTTACAAAACACAGGGGGTCAGTCACGAGTGTTCTGTGAAATCAGACATCCCCATGCAACCAGTTCTGCATTCCCACACTGCAGGAATACACCAAGTTATTCTTGGTATCAGACAAGCATTTCCATGAGATAAGACATAGAGAGGGCTGGCAGGGTCAGAACAAGGAACTATGAATATCTGCAGAACAATGCGACTCTTTGACGGGAGATACTGTGCATTTTAAAAAGACATGTATTCTAAAATTTATTTCATGCACACTGCAGTAGAGATTGAGAAAAGCTGCACAGACCTGACTGTTAAACGCACAGTAAAGGTCACATATCCGACTCCATTTGTGGCTGACCATGCAGTCAAGAACTCTTAGATGAGCCATGTCATTAGTCCTGACTCAGACGGTACCCCCGCGCCCACCTGTGCCCCAAGATCTTTTATCACCGGGCTCTCCGGTTGATCCCTGGGAGCCTGCTCCTGGCACAAAGGTGATGGGGGGCGTGAGGAAGTGAGAGCGTCGCGTCTGAGCCCATCTGTGTGCCCAGCAGGCACTCCATCAGCTAACCGCATCCTTTCCACAGCTCATTAGTGCTGGATTAATAATGCATACGAACACCAAAACACAAGAAATCCACCAAGACGTCTGCAACTCCAAAGAGAGATCTCCAAATAAGAGGAAGGTGATGACACCAGGAAGGAGGCTTGTTTCCCCTCTGGTGCTTAGTATTTAAGAGTAATCAGTCTCTCCCTCTTCGCTCTACGACTCGATCGCTCCATCTGTTCGTCTTCTTGCAGTGCTGAGTCAGGTAGCACTGCTGCAGCAGGCTTAACCCCTGGATGGAAGAGACGGGACTGCAAAAGACAAATCACGTCCCGGGGAACTCTAAATTCCCTACTGCTTTAAAGAAACACTGCAATCCTCTCACGCAATGCAGAAACAGAAAAATTGGGTTGAAACAAAACAGGAGATTTGCGTCACAGAACATGTCACGGGACTACGGCAAGATGCTTTCAGGACGAAGTGGGCTGAACTGCATACAACATGTGCTACTCGGAGCAATTTTAATATTGGTGTTTGCGAATGTTTGCTAAAGCAAGCATCACTATAATTAATGCCCAAACAGTACTTAAGGTTAGGGATTAGAACATATCCCAGAAGAAAAAAAAACTTTTAGAATTAGAAGGAGATATCCAATTCTTTTCATGCGGGGAACTGGGTCTGTAAATAACCACCCAAAAAACATCACAACCACCTAGGAACTCTGTGGCAAACACTCTAACAGACAAAATACTCTAGCTAATGCACTAACAACCAATCAGGACACCCTAGCACAGCTCCTGGATTGGCCAGTCATGTCCTGGAGAGTTTAGCTCCAACTTGCCCCAACCAACTTGTCTGAAATCTCTAGTAAGCAGGTATGTTTAATTGGGTTTAGAAATAAACAGTGGCCTTCCAGGTGCACGATTAGACACCCTTGCCTTTAGCACATGCACCTTTGCATCGTATCAGGAAATATTACATAGGCAAAGACCACTCACATTTATCTTATAATGAATACATCTACAGTAGTTACTTTATCTTGTATGAATCTTAAGTATATTGCTTCTTAGAAATACATGCTTGCAAAAGGCTATGAAGAAGGGGCATTTACACATCTGACAGATATGCACTGACACTGTAAACATTATATCTCTTATATCCGAAGTACTGGTATAGCAAAGCAGTCCCAAGGTGAATCTGGCTGGATTTTGCAGATCTTGGCTCAGAAATGCACCGACCACAAAAGGAATCCAACTGTCAGCAGATTGGTTCCACACATGCAATTTTAATAACATCCAAATGCCAACTGTCAATCAGATGGTGAGAGTTGGCAGCCAGAACCACATCAGAGTCTAAAGCAAAATGAAGAGTGCTGATTAGATGCTGTTTAGAAGGACAGGTTCAGTGGACAGGCACTACCATGGAGAGGGCTTTTTTTTCAAAGAAGCTTTGTGATACTAGGTCAAACCTGAGCGAGTTAAACCAGAGCAATGCACCAGAGACCGACAACTGTGTTAGGTTATTCTTGGCTCTGAATAAGATTTATGCTGGATTGCAATAAAAGGCTGCAGCAACATGAAATTCAAAGCGTAGATGGGGAAGATTACATGAAGATGTGGAGCAGATTGATGAAGCCACACATGAAGGATCTCAGGGCAGGTCAGGGCTATATACACACTCGTGTTGTGCAGGTCAGTTGGGCCAAACTCCCAATGTGCAGACTTGGAACACCAGGGCCTCATCCTTAGTGCTTTATAAACACATGCTGGAGAAACACATCATTCTAGTACACTCAAAAACCTTCATCCCTTGGGTACAGTGTTTCCTCTGGGCACTGCGAGAACCAGCACAAACATTGAAACATACCCCAAAGTGTTGCAACCTTCTTGGAGGTGATATAACAGGCAGAGGAACAATCAAGTAACTAAACACAGTCAATTCCAATCTCATTGCATTGCAAATCATTGCCAGATACCTAAAAAGACCAATAGATCAACCCTTGCAGTTCTTTCATTAATGAACTGTGAATCTCCCCCTTTACAGTGAATGGATAAGTCCAGGGTCCACAACCTCATATTCTGACCCATTCCAACCAGCCCAGGGGCCAATCAGATGAAGTCAATACCGGTAGTGAAGCTCTCGCTCTGTCACTGCACACATCAAAAGAACAAATCAATGATGGGCTGCTAAATCTCCAGATAAAAAAAACACATAGGACGTGTGGGTAGGCCATTCAGGCGCTGGATGATGCGACATAAACTTATCACATGACTCTTGAGTTCAGATGGAAAACAATTCAGCTGATGAGATACAGCTATTAATGTGTCCTGAGAAGACATAAAAACTGAGAGCCTACAAACAATATGCCACACTGGCTGAACTGGAGTCAGCTGTTTCCAGCATGGAACATTTCTTTGGGAAAGTAGGTGATTGTGACACATTTCTTGATCAACATCTTTTGTTGGTACTGGCACAATATTTCTGTCAAAAAAACAGGCCTAACCTTAACCCCCAAGTCCTAACCTTAACCCCTCATATGTCTGGTTCACTTTTTAGCATATTTTCTCCAAAACCAGCCACTTAGAATGGACAAGCAAATCCACTGCCAAATCACTCATTGGTCCAGCCCAGAATCTTTTATAAACAATTTTTGTTTCTAGGTAGACTGCTGTGCCCGACTCACAGAGATTGCACAGAAACCAGCCAATCAGACAGTAACCAGCGTTTTCAACTAGCTGTTGTCCTTTTGGTATCCTATATGCTCTCGACACTACATGAATAGACTATGTGCAACTGGGCATGTGTTCTGAGGCCTACTCCCGACCCTAACATTAAAGCATTAGTAACCCCTAAAATTAGTTCAAGCCTGACCCCAGCCCTAATTCAGAGCCTAATCTTGTTCCAGCAACATGTACTTCTTGGCAAAATCACAGTCAAAGCTCATTTAACCAACAGGAAAGACAAAGATTTCTTACTTCAAATCTGAAAGTGTCCATGCAGATGTAGATACAAACACAAAAAACATCATTGAGTCATTGAAATAACAAAATAATCTGATAATTATTCGGACAAAAACTGTGTGTGAAACGTGCAGAGGCGAACAATTCTAATGTACGGTGACGGCTGTGGTCAGGACATGAATGCTAAAGCTATGCAAAGCATTCAGATGCTATCATGATTAAATTCAGCTGGACAAATAAAAACTCATGAAAATGAAAGTGACAGAGGAATGTGGCATCCATTCACTGTGAGGAAGTCTAAATGCAACAGACAGCATTCCATAGATTTAGTGTGGGGAAAGAAAAAAAAAACATTGCTAACAAGATTCTCTTCATTTATATAGAGTGTTGGTTAAGTTACCTCTACGTACTTAAGAGGAAGAAGAGAGAATTACTGAATAAAAAACTTCAAACCTATTTCTTAAGCTGATGCATTGTAAAAATCGAATGTACTCAGTATTCAGTAAACACTTTACAGTATCCCATAATAGTTACTATGGTTATTGTTCCTATTGTAAATCAAGTAAAAAAATTAAATGCATATGCTATTTTTTTAAGGGCTGAGCTTAAGATAACATGAGCTTCTTACAGTTTGTGTGACAGTGTGAGTGGCATAGTAAGTTTGACCCACTGCAGATAGAGCAGGTGGCAGCATCTTACTACAGATGTGCTCTGGGCATATGTAATGTAGACCAACACTGCCTCAATGAACACTATTCCCACTGAGAAACATGCGAACTCTGCCCATCCACCCAGTGTTAATGAGAAAGAGGGGCAATTTAGACTGGAGTAATTTATACCAGAACATCAGTCTCCTTTCTGATTACAGACTTATACAACAAACATCCCTCTGGTGGCTGTTTTTTTTTTTCTCTACTCATTATAGCATAAAAAATATGTAGCAATACTGCAAGAAAGCACCTAATGTTAATCAACTGTGATTTCAACCTACAGTGGTTGGGATTCCAGATTAAACGGGCGTTCACAATTTTCCTATTTGATGATGACACACAAAAGAAGCATATATCAACACACAAGCAATCCAAAAGTTTAACTGAATAATGATAACTGGGAATTGGATAAGTGGCTACGGGGGACCCTTAAATGAGACATTTCTGATATTTCCCAAAGAAAGGCTGGAGCTCTGAGAGGTTTATAGAGAGAAATGTCCATCTCTAGAGTGTTTTCAGGTCAGGAACTGAAACACTTGGTTTACGGAAATCTATTGGATTAGAGATTTCAGATCTTACTGCACCTTCCCCAAATCCCTGCTGAATAAACCAGACTGGACCAGCAAGACATTTCCATGCTGGTCCAGGATGCAGACGTGAAGCCAGCTGACCGATGAAGCCTGGCAGAGAACGCTGTATCCAAACCACAATGGCAGAAAAGACAGGCAACTGATCCGTGCATACTGTGCTCGGCAGTGATATTGTGGGTGTTTACGGCATTGCCTAATTTACATAATTCCTTCAAACCAGGTTCTAAAACAAAACGTAAGGCAAATGAATTAGTCAATCCATATATCAGTGTCAAACCATTTTGTGCAGAGCACCGAACAGAGCATTTCCTAAATATGTTAGAATAGAGGGCAAGCCAAAGGCAAGCACACAGAAACACATTCACACGAGAGGGAGAGACTATAGAGTGAAAACAGGGGTGAATCCACAAACACGCACACAACGAGAGCCAGCAGATAACGCTCTCGCAGCCTGTTTTTCTGAACAGACAACAGAAATCAATACATATGGAAACAGAATGAGCGGGTGAAGGGCTGAAGTGGCAAATCAAAGCTCTGATCTGAGATGGCACACAGAAACGGCCCTGTCAACGCTGGATTATGGTTTGGTCCATTGGATTCAATGAGACGACGGTCAGATCTAAAAGGAGAGTTTGTTAAGGGCGTCTCCACAACATCTACAAAAGCATGAACCTCAATCGCTTAATGATTTGAGCAAACAATTCACAAATAAACATTAAAGTCAAGTCTATAATATGATGTACAGTATTTCTGAATGAAACAGGATATTGAAAATAAAGAAAATGTAGGGCGGGAATTGGTTTTATTCATTAGGATTTGACTGAATCATAAAACGTGAGTGATAAATTCCAGAGCCATGAGGCTGGAGGCTTGGTGACTTTAGCTAAAAAAAATGTATGTATACGTTGATTGATATGTAATTTTTGTAGTGGCCAATGCCGGGTAGATGATGACCAACATAATGCTGATACCATATAAGCTACAATTTAATTAAGCTGACTGACACATTGAAATTAATCAAGTGCTACAGTTATTGGCTAATGAAGATAATCACAATATGACCAAATAATGATCAATTTATTTGGCTGTTCAAAAGTTTGGGATCAGTAAGATAAATTCAGCTTTGCAATCACAGAATTACATCTTAAAATACATTTTTAAAAAAAAGTTATTTCACAATATTACTATTTTGAACAAAAAAAATGCAAAGACTCTAAAAAAATGTCAAGATTTACTTTTCAACTAGCTTTACAAAACAAAGAACTTACAAAGAATTTAGAGCCTCCACAAGGTGACCTCATCTGGGGAACACCAGAGTATATGTGTGTGAGGGAGAGAGAGAGAGAGAGTGGAGGTGTAAAAGCGAGGAGCAGCTGGGCCTTAATTACCCTCCATGGTGCTGGGATCCTCACAGGGGGCAGGGCGACCGAGGGAGGGAGACACAAAGAGAGAGAGACACAGACAGGGAGAGACGCCCTCATTAGACATGGAGACCTAGATGGGACAGAATAACGGGCCCACCTGAGACCACGGAGCACAATAAACCCCTGGGGGCATCTAATAAGTGTCAAGAGAGACCGGAGCAGGTACAGTCCTGCACCTGTCCATGCTCTACAAAGAAGAACTTAAGTAAAGCTCCATGACCGAAGAACTGATGCATATTACTATACGTACCCTAATCTTTATGTGTGTCTTGGGAGTGATGTTATTGAAGTAGAACACTGGTTTCACTCATGTTAAACAGGAAGTGGAGGACTCCGGGGCGATAATGAATTAAACAAGCTTCATCACAGGCATGAACACAATTGGACCCCACAATTAACCATGAGGGACACCAAATGTGTGGATAATGGATTGCACCACTGTTTCATGCATATAAACAATGCAATTACACATTGTAATGTTTAGGTTTGCCAGTGGCACTATATAGAATGACTAGACAGACATAATGCCACTGCATTTCATTTTCTCCTAGTAGGTTAGATTAAATTTTAAAGAAGCATATTGTAGATATGTTGCCAATGGGAAGATGGAAAGGTATGAAACATTATTTTGCTTCCTTTTATGACGAAATCTTACTAATTCACAATTAGTTCTGCATATCTACAGCATACAGAGCTACTGTCTGTATAACACATAAAAAATATTACTGTACTAAACTATAAAAGTAAATCACACTGTGATTAAACTGTAATCTTAACTATATAGTGTACTGATGGTAGTGCAATGATGCTTACTGAAGCTCAAATGCTGTTAACTCAAGAAGGCATTATTTAATGGTGTGGATAAAAGCTTTTTTATGAGTCTGCTGGGGACTTTTCACGCACCTGCTGAGAACTTCAGTTACTGTTTAACTTTATAACTAGGTAGCAGTAAGGCGCGCTGGACTGAGACAACCAGGACCCCAAAACTGTGCCACAGCATCACGATTAGTGATTGTTTTTTGCGTTTAAAAACATGACACACAAGGCAGTGGATTGAAAAACACAAGGTATAGAAATGCAAATAAATACTTTTAACTTTAGCACCACGTTTCTTGAACACCAAGAAGTAAGCACAGAGGTCAAACGCCTCCATCTAGCATACCCATCACCTTAATGTTGTTAAGAGTTTCAGAGGACATTACTCAAATGAGCCTACTGCTTCAAACTTCAGACCTTATCAGTGATGTTTTTATCAAACAGCTGAATCCACACAAAATAGAACATGCAAAAAAGCACTGTTCTTTTAAAGTAATGCACGTTCTTTCAAAACAACGCACTGTTACTTCCAAATAATGCTTTGCACTTTTGAAATAATGCACTGATCCTTCAAAGTAATGTTCTGTTCATTCACAATAAACAATTTCTTCCGAGAACTGGCTGCGTTCAAGAAATAAACATGGAATTTCAATACCGAATCCCTCTGGACACATATTAAGTGATCTGTTGATGTATTTGCAAACTGCTGTGCCGACCAACCTTCTGTACCCACAGACCCTGAGCCTACTAAGGAGATTACACACACACACACACACAAACTGGTATTGCCATTACTGATAGGTTAATCCAAGCATGCGTTTGCAGCACGGCGTTATGTTCTCAATGATGATGTAACGCCACATGTCAGAGTGGACACGCAAAATCCAGCGCTGCTCTAGTATTCTGAAGAGTGACATTATGCATTGGCAGCCTTACAACATTACTGAGATTAGATAAGTAAGGGCTTTGCTTGCCAAATAAAATAAATAGGCTACTTCATTTAATGATTGCCGTCTCAGTGTAAACAGTCACCGGCTGCTTCTAGCAAGATAATACTATGACATGTGTTCTCCATCTCTAAAATTCTATTTTATTGAAAAAAAAAGTCAAATTTTCTCACAGTACAAACATTTATTAATATCAGCGGCCTGTAAGTTGTTGTCATAGTAGATATCATATATATATATATAT